>JACWBX010000654.1:0-17878 GCA_014622435.1 Polypedilum pembai
ACGAAATTTATGTGACAAAAAAGAAAACATCATCTTAGTTTCTCCTACTCTCATCCTCGATTTTTCACTTAAATCAAATGAGAAATAAATAAAAATTCATAAAGAGAAAAAAGATATGCGGAAAGACACAAAATGAATCGAAATTGAAAATAATAAAATGAAAAAATATTTTTTGAATGAAATCTATATTTAAAATTGTTCAATATACTCGAAACTTTCACTCTATCTCCTTGTATTCATATATGTGACAAAAAGTAATAAATAAAAGCGCATGGGTATATAAATTTTCAGTATGTGTGGGACAAAGTCATGACAAATATCATCTAAAAATGTTTTTCTTTTCTTTGTGTAGTGTTTATGAGAAAAAGTCGTGAAATAAACTTTTTTGTGAAAGAAATTGAGATGTGATTGAGTTGCAACTCATTGCATCCCATTTTCTCTTTTTTCTGCAAAAAATAACTAAAAATAAATAGACAAACAGGTATTTAGAATAGTAAGACAAATAAAATGAATAAAAAGTGTTATTTATCGGAAGTTATTAACTCTTCTACTCTTACCTAAAACTTCTCTAACTTAACAAAACAAACTTCTTTTCTTTGCTATAATGGAAAGAGAATTTTAACAAATAACTCTTTCATTTTAACTCTTATGGAATTTATTTAAAAATAACCAAAACCAAGTCAAAAGATTCCACATAGTTTAACTTTTTCATTTCTTCTTTACTGTAGTTTTTATTTTCCAAGAATCTCTCTCAGTGTTCGCAATCAATAAGTGAAATAATTAACAAATAATAAAAAGCAAACGAGATCCTCAAAAAAATTCTTTCTTCTAAGATTCTAAAATATTTAGACTAGAAAGCAAAATAATAATTCTTATTGCAACTTTCTTCATTCCTCTTCATCAAAAAGAGAAATTTTCATAAATAATAGATAAACACTCATTGCATTATTTTTTTCTCATATTTATCATGATGATAAAGAAACGTAATAAGAAAAAGAGCTTTTATAGATTTTTTCATTGACTTAAGAAAAAAAGGAACTTTAATAGATGAAGATGATGATGAATAAAAGAAGAAATCTTTATAAATGTTTCTATATTCAGAATTAAAAAAATTTAGATAGAAATTGAATAAAATTATTCTATGAAAATCATTTAAATTATAAATTGTAGTTTAATTTTGAAAATTTTATTTTTTATTTCAGACAAATTTTTTAAATCAAACAAAATAAGCTTAAATTAAGTAAAATTTTAAAATACTCTCGAAACAGTGTCAATTTCATACAAATCTTGATAAATTTCATCAATTTTTGTGCCAATTTTTTTTGCAATTTCATTTTTTTCACTGTGATTTAAATGCATATACTGCCATATAAGTTCTCCATCTAATACACTTCGCCCTGGATTAGTCAGACTCTTTCTCCATTGCTTGATAGTGCGAAAAGCTTTTGGATTAAGACCACATAGATGAGCACTATGGGTGAGCAACACATTTTGTAGCATAAAAAGTCGTCGATATGTCTTTTCCGGAAGTGGCAAAATAAAACCAAATCCACCATCGAGTGTTGAGAAAAATGTCATGTGTTTGTTATCATATGCAGTGATTTTCTTATCATACTGCTGCTTGAAGTTGCATGCGACCCTAAACATTGCATTCACACGTTGTCCCAAATGATAATCAGCTTTTCTTATGAGCTTCTGTCCACCAAACGATTCACGTGATTCTGGTTGATACATGAAAATTGAAAGATTCGCTTCTGCATCAGATGCTAAAAACGCAAGAATTTCTCTATCGACAATATATTCAACTTGATAAACCATCAATGGATTAAAATCACGTGAAACAATTGAAAGTGTTCGGAATTGTTCTTGATAACGCAACACTGTGACAGATTTATAAACATCTGCGACAAGAATTAAACATTTAATTGAGACCATTTGATGAATGAAAATATTTGTGTCAATAAATGCAACACCAGTCAAATCGCCATCTTTCAATTGCCAAAGATAAACTTTCTGTCCAACGGCAGCTACGAGTAATCCCATTGTACTTGTCACAGCAGACACTGGACCTTTCTGTTCTTTCGCATAAATTTGCTTTAGTTTGTATTTTGTCCATGGCTTATCTGGTTCCGGCACGACTTCGATCAAATCAAAAAGTAAGATTCTTCCACGTGACGTAATGTCCTCGCTATAATTAAAGTTTGTCACCATGCAAATATATCCTTTGAAACCTGATTGAGCACCTTCGTATGTCAGCATGACCATTTTCAATCCACAAACATGCTCCCAATCATCCAAATCCATTTGAATTTCCGGAACAATCTGCCAATTCGATGGTGACACAAGCACAAATGTGAATTTATCGACTGTAGGATAAAGAAAACGCTCGCCGCGATTATCTTCGAGTAGCTCTTTGTCTTCACCATTGAATCGGAAATACTTATTTGATACATCTTTGCTGTTCAGCACAACTCCATAAACTTTTACATCAGGATGATAAATTATGTGTTGTGGCGTGGAACGTAAAACGGTTTTGTGCATTGGAGTGTCAGCATCGACAATAAATTGCTCAGGAAATACAGAGATTTTCAAATTATCATCGCAAATGTTGAAATAGAGAAAGCCATTGGGGCAATTTGCATTATTAAATTCAGCAAAGCATCTCATGCTGCCGCTATTTATTGTAATTGAATCGTCATTGAATTGATGAGTTCGCAGTTCGCCTTTTATTGTAAGATAGACAAAATATGAACGCCTATTTCCGCAAATACAAACGCCAGACACTCCATTGATGTTCGAAAAATAACGAATTTTTTGTGTATTTGCAGGATTTATGCTGAATTCATCTTCATTATCATCATAGCTTTCCGGCTCGTCCTTAATTTGTTGATCAATCGATGAATAAATGATAGAGTGTCGCATGCGGCGAAAACGAACTTTTAAATTTCCTTGAATATAGCGGAATGTACGATAAATAAACAAATCATTCCGCATACGAATGAAAAGAGTTGGTCTTGTGCCGTTATGTCCCATGCCAAGCATTAATATTTCACGTGGCAATAAATCAGAATTTTGATCGATTCTTTGCGAGGTTTCGCCATTTTCATCCTCTGGCTGAGACAATGGCACAAATTCCATTGCATCAGTTAGTACTTTATTGCCATTTCCTACTTCCGTCACCATATACATGAGCTTCAAATCAGGCACTGAATAAATTTCAAGATTACCATTTTCACGAATGACAAACAACCAGTATGAAGGTTTTACTGGTTGTAAGTAACGTCGCCACCAATCAGACTTTTGTGCATTTGATGCAGCTTGCATGTCAATCATCGATTGCATTTTGAATTTGCTACCAGTCTCACCATAAAGCAAATCTTCTTCGTCTTCAATTTCTTTGCCAGGTTCTGCTTTCATGTAACCACCAAAGTCACGCGAACCAGAAGTAGTTTTTGTTAAATCAGCATAGTCATCACAACTTGTTGTGAAAATGCCAGAAGTATCACGATAGATTGAGATGCATGCTGCAGTTCCACTTATTCGATTACGATTCATATATAAACGTTGTGATGTATTTTCTCGATTATCACGTAGTGCAAGTGTAACAACTTGTCCATTAGAAGCACGAACACAAATATAGGGATCAGCAGTTGATACATTTGTAAGAGGATATCCAAGATCAATAGGAATATTTTGCACTAATCGCGTACCTTGCAGTAATCGAATTGATTTTGATGTCACTTGTACTATATATCGGTTTGATCCTAAATTACCTACAAAAATTGTTGGTGTATTACAAGCGAATCCTGTGTTATGAATATCACTGATTTCTTCGCCTGTTTTGAGAACCATAGAGGTTTTTCGTTGTGTAAGAATCATGAACGTGTGCTTTGTCTCACGTCGCATTTGTGAATCATCAATAACTGTCCATAAGTCTAAACATCCATTGAGCTCAAAACTCGTAAGAATTTTAGGCCTGAGAGTATTGTGCAAAACACAAATCGCACCATTTTTGCCATGACCTACACTCGCCACTACTTCTAATTCCATTTTTGTTATATCACGCTTATCGTCCTCTTCTTCATCATCCAAATGCTCATCGGCACGTGCTCTCTCTCCCACTGCCATGTATCCGATGGGAGAAAGATTCATTAGACTATCGCATACTTCAAAGATATAGCTCGACAACTGCACTGCGGTTTTTGTTGCTTTAGATCCATATACCAACAATTCTTCCTCTTCCAATCTCATTCGTTTTGACATTTGTAAATCCTTGTCGACTGTTGGCGTGTCTGTGTCGTCGATTGTGATTATGGTATTATCTTCTTTTTCCTTAAAACGCAGCAGTAATGAATTTCCTAAACGTGAACCAAGAAACAAATACTCATCGTGCATGAGACAAACCTAAGTGAGAAAAATGTCATAAGTTAATCTAATTAAGCCTTAAATTAAATCTCGACTACTTACACAACTCGTAATGACGCTAGATGCAGCGCGACTAAAATGAAAGCTTCTTACACTTCTCATCGAATCAGCAACCAGCGAGAGTACATAAAGTTCTCCATCTTTCAGTGAAAGAACCAATTTATCATTGCTAATGAAAGCAATTTGAGCTGCATCTAAACTAATCTTTACACCGTCTTGCGGTCTCAAAGGGAAATTTGTAGAATGATCAGCTGTGCTATTGAGGCTAACTCCATAACTTGGTACACTCTGATTTAAATAGATTAATGAGTTAATGCAAAGAATGAGACAACCTCCAATTGGTTTATTAATAGGAACTGCTTGAAGAGCGTCAAATGGAAGATTCGTGACAGACCAAATCACTGGATGAACGCGTTGTTGAATGTTAAGTGATATAGCAACGAGACAGCAGGTGTCATTTCGAACAGCGATTCGACTAATTAAATGATATTCGATAATATTAAGCTCATTAAGTCAATCAATTTGATGAACTTACCCAGGAAATGTTCTGACAGGCTCGTATAAAATTAACAATGTTGGCTCGTAATAGCCTTGCAAAAACTGAATATCAATTACATTATCAATCTTCTCATCGAGATCCTTCAATGTAATCAAATACGATGGTAGAATCGGCGTTTTCGCGATTAGCTGCATCGGTGTCTTTTTTATAGGTTTCACATCTTGAATTTCAATTTCATCGAGAGTGTTGGCCTTCCTGAATGGTAATACAACAAGCTTTTTACCATAGACGAGCATTACAGCACAACGATTATCAGGATCGACACGAACAATTGGAATATTGTGATTTCCTGTCCATCCTCCTTTTACGTCCTCTTCTTCAAAATAATGCAATGAAAGCGTTTTCAAATCATAATGATCGGGATCGTGTTGTACAACAGATAATTTAGCTTCCTTAAAGCTGATTAATAATGCATCTCTTTGTGAATTATTCAATGAAACTGACTGAAGCGACATTATATTTCCGAAAAGTTCATAAGATGCCATGCACTCCATTCGCATATTTGGTGGACGATTTTCTATTTAAAAGAGAAATTTATTAGTTATAATTAACACAGCTTTACTATTATTCTTACCTGAGAATTTCTCTTTGCAGTTCAGCTCTACTTCAGGAATAATGCGAAAAACTTTTAAAATATTTGCACCACCAATAACCAGATTATCTTCGAGATTATTAAAGAACTTGCATTTTATTGCAAACTCTATTCCAGTTGCTGGAACTGTTTGTTTGCAAATAGTAAACATTTTTACTGGATATTTACTACTTATTTCTTATGAAAATTATTTATTATTTTTTAAGTGCGGTCTTTTTCTCAAGTTTGTTTATGTTTGTTCTCTACAAACTTAATGTTTTTCGTTTTTAAAAAAATATGTATATAACAGTTGATTTTGATAATATTATGAATGAAAGTCATTATAATATTACCTCCTTTATATTTAAGTGTTGTTACAATGAAATGTCCTCTGGTAGAAAAGAAATTTTTCGAATGTTTTTAAAATGTAGAAAAATATTTCTACAAAAAATGGCCTATTGAAAATTTTCACACAAGCAATCATCTCCCTTCATTCTTCAATTCTGTCGATGGCTCGATCTTGAAATTTTTGTTGTTGAATTTTATTTTTGTGTTTTTAAAAATGTCTGTGAATTTAAAGAAACATCAGGCTGCAATTTTGGATGCTTGGAAGAAAGTAACTGAAAATGAGGATGGTTATGATTGGGCACTGTTTGGATATGAAGGCAAATCAGTAGATTTAAAAGTTGTAAGTAAAGTGTGAATAAGACGAAGAAGTGAAAAAGAAATAAGACTTCATGAATAATAATATAATTCTCACAATTAGGATGCAATTGGTTCGGGTGGCATTGAAGCAGTAGCTGAGGAAATTAATGAAGGTAAAATACAGTATGCTTATGTTAGAGTTCACGATCCAAATACAAACCTTGTGAAATTTCTCTTAATTAATTTTCAAGTGAGTAGTGCAGTCATGACTCATCATGAATTAAAAAGTAATTTCAAACTTTATAAATTAATATAGGGTGAGTCGGTTTTGGATTTAGTTCACAAAGGAACGTGCTCCAATCATATTGGTACAATTAGTAAATTTCTAAAGAACCATTTAACAATTACGGCAACAACTATTGATGATTTAGATCAAGAAATCATTTTAAAAAAGCTCTCCAATATCACATCAACCTACAATTTTCAAGATCGTATAATTCCAAATGATGAGAAAATAATCGTGGGCACAAACTATTCAAAAATTGTTCCAGCTAAAGAAATCAATTCCGTTAAACGCGATGAATTTTGGAAGAAAGAAGAACAAATGGAGAAATCTCGAGTTGCAGCCGAAACCGAAGCAAAAAGACTTGAAAATTTGAAAATTGAGGAGGAGAGATTGAAGCGTGAACAAAAAGAGCATGCAAAAAGAGAGCAAATGAATAAAGAGCTTGATATAAAAAAAGCTGCAACTCCAGCAGTTAAGCCTGTTAGTCCGATTAAAACTATTGAGCGTGTTGAGGAACCAACAAAACCTCGAGCTGAAGAGATGAGAACAGAGAGAAGGAAGGAAGCTCAAGAACTTATCGGTGGTAATCGAGTTAATGCAGCCAAGCTACTTTTTCAACAACAAGCTGCAGCTCAAAATGTGTCGATACCAAAAGGTCCACCTGCAAAACCAATTCGAAAGACAATTCCTAAAGCTGAGCCTGAACCAGAAGTTGTACAAACAGCAGTAACACCTTCAAAAACAACTGAACAACATCATAATGAGGAAGAACAGTTTTCGACTATCAAGCGCTCACCAAAAACACCGACCACACCTGAAAACGAAAAAAACAATCAATTTATCGAACCAGTGGCGGCAACAAATACTGATAACAATTCGTACAATCATCAAACTGATAACGTAGTACAACAACAACAACAAACTCAACCGCATGTAACTGAAGAACAGCAACAGCAAGTTGAGAGTGTAGGTGAAGAATTTGCAGCAGAACCAACAGATGATTCAGAACAACCAATGCTCAAAGCTGTTGCTCTTTATGATTATCAAGCAGTCGATGACACTGAAATTTCTTTCGATCCCGGTGATTTAATTACACACATTGATCAAATCGATGCTGGTATGTAACACACAAAAGAAATCGATTATTTTTTCATGAACAAAATTAATAAAAAATTTCTTTTTAGGTTGGTGGCAAGGATATTCTGTAAGATTTGGAATTTATGGATTATTTCCAGCTAATTATGTGCAACTAATTGAAGATGACGATCAAATACAATAAATCTTATTAATCAACTTTTAATGATATAATATATCCAAAATTTAAAATTTCATTCATTACTTTATTAATCAAACTTGCATTTACGTTAAAAATCAATGAAAAGTGGAATGCATGAAACAGGAAACTGAAAAGTATTTACAATTTTATCTATGTAAAAGAACAAGAATTTTAATTCAAATCTTTATTTGCAAAAATATGAAATTAATGATAAAATTTTAATAAATGTTAATCTTTCCTTATTAGCATAATAAGTCTCAACAAATTTAAGCCTTTATTTATTTCAAACGTTGATATTTGTATTTAAAAATTTCATTTGGTGACTTTGCAAGTATTTGAAGTTCTTTCGGCTTTACACCTTTTCGTTGTTTCTTTGTAAGATTTTTCAATTCAAATTTGCGCTGGATTCTCGCCAGGTCTCTTTCACGTTCTTTTCGTCGTTCAAGCTCTTTGATACTCTTTTCTCTCTCAGCATTTAATTTTTTCAAAATATCATCATCTAAATTTGATTTCAATAAATCTAATCGAGTTTCAAAACTTAAATTTTTAATTGGTTGACCATCATCATTGAATTTTATGTGCTTGCTCTTCTTAAGTCGCTTGGGATCGTCAATTAAATGAAGTTGTTCTTGCAATCTCTGTATTTTCCTCTTTTCAATTGTTCGCTTCATAATTATGTATTTCTTATCCTGTGTATCCATTAATTTTTTCTGCTCTGCGGTTAATGTCTCTTCTTTGTCTATCTCATAATGCTCATCATCTTTGATTTTAGAGTTTATCATATGATGATAGAACTCATCTGGATTTTTATTTAGTGCTTTTTTGCGTAATAATTTCAATGTATCTTCTTTATCATGACGATCTTGTGCTCTCAGCTGATAATCTTTTTTCTTCTCAAGTAAACCAAATTTCTCTCTAGCTTTTGGTTGATGACGCTCACGATGAGTCTTTTGATTCATCTTACCAGCTTTTTTAAAAGACGACATCGCTTTAATTCAATTTTTTAAAAACAAAAATTATTCTTTTCACGTGTTTGTTTTGTTTTGATAACAACTTTTTCGCAAAAAATAAAATCTTTTTTCGCACTTTGTCTTTTGTTTCTCTGTTTTATCGAAATTGCAAATTATTGGGTAATAAAACTTTTATGAAAATGTTAATCATTTTATTGATTAACTATCGACGTAATTAAGAAGAAATTTAAGTTTTCAAATTTTCGAAATGAAATTGAATTTAAATTCAAAATCAAATTGTAAGTTTCATGATCATGAAAATTTTAAATTTAAGATCAAGATCAAATAAAAAGATTTTTTGAGTTCATTCCATACTTAAATGTGAAAAAATTAATGCGCTATTGTCTTCTCATAAGTGTGTTGAAATATCATTTTGAAAATTATTATTCAAAAAAAAGTTCGTTAAGTTAAAAATAAGTTTAATTTTTATTAAAATATAAAATTTTTAAAATTGTTTAAAAGTGTTGCAATAAATGTTCATTAGTAAATATTTTTTTAAAAATAAAAATATATTTGAAGAAATTTTACAATTTTTTTTATTCATGTCAACCATTTATTTCAGTATAAGACTGTAATGTTTCAGATTCATTTTTATTTCAGATTTCAAAGAATCAACACATAAAAAGTTAAACTATAACAATTTTATTAAAATTTTGAGAAAATAGTCATCTTTTGGACATCAAAACGATTACACGTTATAAATAAATTTGCAATAGCAAAGAATAAAGTGAAGCATAGTGAAAATAATGTGATTATTCTACGATAATTTATAATTGTTTCGATCACAAATGAGAAATCATAAAAATATATAATGTTCTAAGAAGAGAAGATATATTTATAAGAGAAAAAGAAGAGAAAAAAGAAAGAAGAGAAAAAATTAAGGAATAAATCATAATCAAAAGAGCGTAAGAAAGCAAGATAAGTTGTTTGGAATGAATAATTTTACATAACGAGAAATTTTACGCAAGTGCTAAATGTGAAGTGTCGGAATTTTTGGTGAACTTACGCCGGGTGATCGAGCGGCATAAGTTAAAGTTAAAAAGAGTTAAAAATTGAAAATAAATCTTTGCTGAGGTGCATAAAAATTATGAAAAATCTCTGCAATTCATTCAATTCATTAGTGATTTTACTATTTCAATTTATTATTAATGGAGCAAGTAAGTAAAATATAATTTTAAGAAAAAAATTTTAGGTATGACTTCATCTCAAAAAAAGATCTCTTTTGAAAAAGTACAATTCTTTCACCTTTTTCTCCATTCTCTGCTTTATTTGTGTATATATACACACGGCAGTATAGATATAAATCTTAAGGCAAAATAGAGAAAATGTTCCTCACTCACAGCACGAAAACAATGATCGCAAGATAAGCAATTAATTAAAAAATCTTGTTTATACATAAAAAACGCACATAATCAGACTATACTTTCGTTTCTTTCAACTCACCAATTATTGACTTGTTCAACTCTGGTCATTTAAAAAAAGAAAAGAATATAAAAACACAAATCCACACACATAAAGCTAGTTCTCTCTCTGTTGTGCTGCTCTTCTTCTTCTCCTCCTTCTCATCTCCATCTCAAATAGCATGCATATATACACATACGATTTTATAACATCAGATATTAAATAAACAGAATTTCTTAAAAAAGAATATAAAAAATTCAAGAAATCTACATAAAATTGATCAAAATTCAGGGAACATAAGAGGAATGAAAAGAAGAAAAGAAGAAGAGGAAAAAATGCTCAAAACAATTATTGATGAGAGAAAATGATGAGCAGGTTTTTTGTTGTTGTTCTTTTGACTGCTCGTTGTTGTCTGTTGCTTAATGATTTGAGTGGGATCTCTTTTCTCGTCTTGTTAAAGTTCTTTCTTTCTTTTTCTTATTCACTTTTTTTTAACCATTCTTATTATATTATTTCATATATCGTAAAATTCCTTCCTTTTCTCTTTTTCACATTCAAAGCATGCTTCTAAAGTCATCTTTCAACTGACGAATCACTTTATACGTACAATCTCTCTCTCTCTCTTTCCTTTATCAGAATGTTAAGGCCCAGAAGGTCTTTTACTTATTTTCTTTAACTTCCCTCCATCATCATCATCATCGTTGTGTCTTCATGTTACTCTGTTTTTTTTTTGCATTTATATTCAAATTATTCAAAAAAAGATCGCGCACTAAAGAATGAAATGGTCAAGACATAAAGGTTGAGTTGATGATTTCCTTTTTTAACAATTTCATGTTGACTGTTTTACTTTTTTGTCTTGACCAAGTAATTTCCATGTAATTTTCAATTATGTTTCTTTACTAAACGAGAAAACTTTAAATTGTAATTCAATTCTTTTATTCTCTGCTGTTGTTCTTCGTTATTATCATGAACCTCTTTAATTATAAAGGGGAATTTTTTTAAGTTAAAGCAAATGGCCAAAAAAATCTTTTTTATTTTGATATTTTTTATTTGTTCTCAACTGTCCCCCTCTTACTTAGTTTATTTTCATCGCCAAAAGTTTAAGTGCATAAATTATTGTTCTCGTGAGTTGAGTAAAAAGAAATTGCTGCATTTATCAGGTTTGAAAAATCTTTTTTACTCTTTACTTCTCTTACCATTTAACATTAATATTGAATGTTTCTTTTGCCCCTCGCATTCCCATTCTTATTCTTATGAAAAAGAGATTTCAATTTTTTGATTTGTTCAAAAATAAGAATATCTTTTTTCTCTCTTTTTGCTTCTTTTCCTTCTTAATCACTCTTGTGAGTTGATTAATTTTTTGTTTATGTCAATCAAAATCTGTCTTATATCCTACATTTTTATTTTGAAAACGAGAATTTCTATATCTATGTATGCATCATTTAGTCGTTTAGTCAATGGCACTTTGTAGCACAAACCGTGTCCAAATAATCTTCTTTTTATTATGCGATTAATTCTCCATCGTCTTATTGTTGTCTTTCTCTCTCACTCTTCTTCCACTTTATCCCTGGTTATGCTTTCACATTGAAATTCGTATAATATTCTTGCGTGGTGGCTTGTTGTTGCTTTTTAACACATCATTAATTCGTCTTTTTAATGAATTGCTTGGTGCTTTCCATACTCTTCTTCTCTTTTTCTCTTCTTTTTTCATTCTCATTCGCTCACAACTCTCGATCTACATGCGATATATATATATTTTTTGCCTGCTTGCTTCACATATAAGTATATTTCTCTTCTTCTCGTAAAAGGAGGCAGAGGTAGCAGCAGCAACAGCATACATTGTGTGTAAAATAAGGGAATAAGAATTGATTCTTTTTTTTCTTCTCTTTTCTTTGGCCCGTTCTTTGTTATTCATTTTCAATAATTGAACGTTACTCTCTATACACATAGAATGGAATGGAAATCGAAGAGGCTTTCGAGAGAGTGAGTGAATAAGAATAAGAAGAAGTAGAAATAATAATAAAAAAACAGCAAAAGTCTCGTTAGCAATGTCTTAAAAAGATTTTTCTTCTTATTCACACTTTTTTGTCGATTCTTGCCTCATTCTCCTCTTTATTTTCTCATTCCATCTTGTTTTCGTATTAACAAAGAACAATTGCAACATTATGGGAATATATACGATATAAATACACACATATTTGCCAGAGATGTAATAAGAAGCTGCTGAAGTGCTCTTTGCCACTTATAAATCTTTTTCACTCGATATTTATACAATAATTCATGCATGCTATTATATTAATAATTCCCCTTTTTTCTCTCTTTTAAACAAGATGCTGGGCAACCGATAACACTACGAAACACACCTACTTCACATACATCCTCAACAGCATCGTCATCTTCAACCCTCCTCATATTCACAACATATCACGATATTCGCATAGCGAATTTGTCACGTAATCATGTCACCAGCATTACAACAATCACTAAGGACTTGGTTGAAGGAGCGGGTCTCGATTTTTATTATGAAAAGCAATTGGTGTGTTGGACGGATCAAGGCATGGAAGCGATTCAATGCAGAAAAATGAATGCGTCGTTTTATGGTGATCATCAGCCAACAGGACCGGTGGGAATTGACGAGTTGACAGAAAACATTGACAAAATTAGCATAATAACCAAGCGAATTGAAAAACCTGAAGGAATCGCAATCGACTGGTATACAGACAAAATTTACTGGGTTGATGGTGAACTAAATAATATTGAAGTGACAACATTGAATGGAAAATATCGTAAACTGCTCTTCTGGACAGATCTCGATCAACCTAGGGCAATTTCACTTGTTCCCGCGCAGAAACTAATGATATGGTGTGATTGGGGAGAAATTCCTCGAATTGAACGTGCTTCGATGGACGGCGATAAGTATAGTCGCATGATTCTCGTTAGCGATCGTATTTATTGGCCAAATGGACTCACGGTAAGTGAAGGGAAAATGAAACGAGAAAAGAGTAAATAGAAATAATTGTGGTTATTTGAGTGGGACTAATTGCGGTTGTATTTTCTTCTCTTGTTTCGCACATATGCAGGTCGATATTGAAAACAACTTAATTTACTGGGTTGATGGGAAGCTGCAGTTTCTCGATGTAATGAATCTTGACGGCAGTGGACGACGTACAATATTGAAAGACTTGAATTATCCATACAGTATCACGTATATCAATCGAATGCTCTATTGGAGTGACTGGAATGTGGGAAAAATTAATTCCTATGATCTGTCGACGGGTGAGCAAAAAGAGGTCATTGATGATTCCGAAGTTCCAATTACTGTTCATGCATGGCATCAAGCTCTTCAGCCATCAGCGTCTAATCCATGCAAAATCAACAATGGCAATTGCTCACACTTGTGTTTGTTATCATCGACCAACACCAAAGGTTTCTCATGTGCATGTCTGACAGGTGTGAAATTACTTACAGACACACAATGTGCAGACGGACCTCAAAATGTCATTTTTCTTGTTCAACGAACGCAAATAAGTCGAATCAGCCTAGATTCGCCTGACTTTACAAGTTTTCCGCTCTCTCTTGGAAGAGTTCGATCAGCAATATCAATAGATTATGATCCAGTCGATGATTTTATTTATTGGTCAGATGAAGATCAACGAGTAATTAAAAAATCACGACAAGATGGTACACTCATTACTGATGTAATTAATACAGAGATTAAACATCCTGATGGACTCGCAATTGATTGGATAGCAAGAAATTTGCTCTGGACAGACTCTGGCTCTGATCGAATTGAAGTTTCACGTTTGAATGGACTTTATAGGCGAGTTTTGATCAATGACAATCTCGATGAGCCTCGAGGCATTGCTGTAGCTCCAACATTAGGTTGGATGTTTTGGGGCGATTGGGGAAAGAAACCAAAAATTGAGAGAGCTTCACTTGACGGTACTGAAAGAGTTGTTTTAATTTCCGATGATTTAGGTTGGCCAAATGGAATTACACTTGATGTTGATATGAAAAAACTTTACTGGTGTGATGCAAAACTAGATAAAATTGAAGTCACAAATATGGATGGTTCAGAAAGACGAATAATATTAAATGAGAACCTTCCTCATATTTTTGGTTTAAGTCTCTTTGGCAATCACATTTATTGGACTGATTGGCAGCGAAGGACGGTAGAAAGAGCAAATAAAGTTACGGGCAATGAAAGAATCATAATAGCAGAACAATTTCCTGACTTAATGGGACTAAAAGTAACAAAGTTGCAAGAAGTCAAAGGATCAAATCCATGCATGAACAAAAATGGTGGCTGTACACATTTATGTCTCAATAGACCAAATGATTATGTGTGTCGTTGTCAAATTGATTATGAGCTCAGTAGAGATCGCAAAACTTGTAGCCTTCCGTCAGCATTTTTACTTTTTGCTAAAGGCAAAACTATTGGTCGATTAAGCATAGAATATAATAATGATGATGACCAGAATGATCATATTATTCCATTTAAGGATATTCGCGATGCTTCTCATTTTGATGTTGACATTAATGATAGACGTATTTATTGGGTTGATCAACATTCAAAGTGCATCTCACGAGCATATATTAATGGTTCTGAAGTGCAACGCGTTGTTGATCTCGGCTTAATTACACCCGAGGCAGTTGCTGTCGATTGGATTGGACATAACATATTCTGGGCTGATTCAGATGCGAAAAGAATCGAAGTAGCTCGATTAGATGGCACAAGCAGAAGAATTCTTGTATGGCGTGGAATTGAAGAGCCTAAAAATTTAATTATTGAACCTAAAAGAGGTTTCATGTACTGGACAGAGCGTCCTTCTGATGTGATCAAGCGTGCAGCTATGGATGGTTCTGATATACAAGTAATTGTCTCAAATGCCAATAATCCAACCAGCTTGACTATAGACTCAGATTCAAGAAGAATTTACTGGTCAACAGAACTTGAACCAACTGGAATTGAATGTGCTGATTGGGATGGTAAAAGAAGAACTATTTTGAAACTTGATGGCGGTGATGCAGAAATTTCATTCATGCCACGATCGCTAACACTTTATCAAGACTACATTTATTGGGTTGATTGGAATAGTGGTGATGTTGAACGTGCAAATAAAATAACTGGAAATAATCGAACAATTGTTTATAAGAATCTTGGTGAGGTTTCAAGTCTCATGCTATTTCATAATGGAAAACAGAGTGGCACAAATCCATGTCAAAAGAATAATGGCGGATGTAGTCATTTATGTTTAGTACTGCCTGGTGGTCGCAAAAAGGTAAAAATAATGCAAAATAGAATGTGAAATATTGAAATCAATAATATTGTTTTATTTAGCATACATGTGCATGTCCAACACATCATACATTGGCAAGCGATGAAATAAATTGTATACCACCGAGAAGTTATTTGATCTACAGCATGAAAAGTTCTTTCGGAAGGATGTTGCCCAATTCAAGTGATTCGCCTGATGCACCGTTAACTGTTTCCACAAAATTTATTAGAGCTGTCGAATATGATCCTATACAACATTATGTTTATTGGGTAAGTTATAGATGAGTCAAATAAAAATGCATTTGGAGTAAATTATAATTTTAAATAGATTGACGGAAGGGGAACAATAAAAAAATCACTCGAAAATGCAACCAAACCAACATTGTTAATAGGAGGATCAGGATCACATTCTCAGCCATTTGACTTAGCTATTGATATTATTGGTCGCCTTTTATTCTGGACATGTTCTCATGCAAACACAATTAACATTACAAAGTAAGACAAAAAATTTATTTGCCAAATTTAAAAACTCAAAAATATCTCTATACAGTCTCGATGGATATGCTATTGGAACAGTTGACACTGGAAATTCTGAGAAGCCAAGAAGTCTTGCCGTACATCCTACAAAACGTTTATTGTTCTGGACAGATGTTGGTAGTCGTCAAGCAGTAATTCGTGCAAAAATGGATGGAAGTAATAGCATGGTATTAGCCATTCAATTGGAAGGCGTCACGAGTCTTGCCGTTGATCCCATCTCGAACATGCTGTTTTTCGCTCATGGAAGAAAAATTGAATTTATGGACATAAATGGAAAGAATCGGTGAGTATAGGAATAATGATTTTTTTGGCAAATTTTAATTGATTATATTTACAGGAAAATTCTTACAAGCAGCAACATAAATCAAGTTCATTCGATAGCAGCATTTCCGAATGTCATCTACTGGTTAGATGAGAAATTTGGATTAGAAAAGGCAACACTTGATGGCGATTTTATCAAATTGGAGAAAAAATATAATCATCTCACAGATATTGTTGCTGTATGGCATCCAGAATCGAAAATAATCAAAAATCATTTGTGCATGTCATCAAGAAATAAATGCACACACATTTGCATAGCAACACTTAATAACAGCAAAGCAGATGAATTTTGTTCATGTCCAGCAGGATTGATGTTGCTTAAAGATAAAAAAAGTTGCACAGCACAGCCTGTCTGTGGGCCAGATCATTTTACATGTGCATCACCATATACAAGCAATGGTTATTCTGGAGATAATAAAGATTGTATTCCTTATGCATGGAGATGTAAGTAATTATATATTTTTTCACATTAAAAAGTTATTGATAATAATTTTAATCTTAAGGTGATGGTCAAAATGATTGTCCCGATAAATCTGATGAAATGGATTGTCCATCATGCAGTTCTGATCAATTTCGGTGAGTTAAGAGTTAAATTTTTATAATAAAATTTTGATAAATTTTCTTACTTTCAGTTGTAACACTGGAGAGTGTATTGATAAAAGTTTTCTCTGTGATGGAACAACTCATTGTGCTGACGGTGGTGATGAGGCAATGTGCTGCAATCCAGGAGATTTTCAATGTGCTAGCAATCATGTATGCATACCAAACACATTTATGTGTGATGGCTGGGAACATTGTGCTGATGGTTCAGATGAGATTAATGAAATTTGCAGTGTAGTTACAAGAAAACCTCCACCAACTGACAAAAAGTTGTTTGTAGTCATTCTCATCGTTTTGGTGCTAATCATTTTCTTTGTTGTATATATTTTGCAAATTTGTCGAAATAAATTTGCCGACACAATTCGTGAGCCAAAAGAAGATCAAGCATCTGCTCCATTATCACCAGGAGCTCTCAATAGCCTACGAGTAACGAAAATTTCATCAGTAGCGGATGCTGTGAGATTAACGACGATGAGTCGAAACAGCATGAACAGCTATGATCGAAATAATATTACTGGAGCGAGTAGTTCGACTACAAACGGAAGTCTCATTGGATACCCAAGTAATCCTCCACCATCGCCAGCAACAACTTCAACACTGCACAACAGTTACCCATATAAACATTATAAAGTAATTAATCAAGCTCCACCCACGACACCATGCAGTACTGACGTTTGTGAATCAGACTCTAACTACACACCAATATCAGTCAAAAGTTCAAAACGATCAGCAGATAGTTGCTATGGTGCAAACATCTATATGGGTAGTAGTTTAAATGGAAGTAGCAATAATAAATCATACTAATGTTAATTTTATTTTCTTCTTCTACATAAATTGTGATAAATTGAGGATGAAATTCTTCAATGCAAGTACTTAAAAAATATTTTTTGCTAGGGTTTCTGAAATGCTGTTTTTGCTCATAATTTTTTAACAAAATTGAATTTAATAACAATTTATATACCGTTTTAT
>JACWBX010000655.1:0-12112 GCA_014622435.1 Polypedilum pembai
CTACATATGCAATGATTTAATTCATAACAAATATCAAATTCTTATTTTATTTAAAAGAAATTATAAATTTTATTATTAAAAAGAATATTAAGTGCTTTTGTCAATTACGTTACAAGAAAAATTAGTTGCTTTGGTAAAATTGATAAGATCAAGTGACGTGAAGTTAAGCAACGTTTTAGTAATTTTTTACTTAGATGGGTGACCGATTTTTTTTGCTAATCTTTTAGTGAATTTTACTATACTATTAGTAGCTGATTTCACTAATTTCTAGTAAATTTCGCTAAAATGTTAGTGAAATTTTTCATATAAAATCACTAACTTCTAGTGGATTTTTTCTTTGAGTGTAGAGTTAATTCCTGATAGTTTTATTCAAGGGCAAAATAGCTTTGACGAAAGAATTTTTTCTTTCACAATTTCGGTCACTTTTCGTAATTGTTTTTTTACAAACAAAATTTTCGATCCTAAAAGTGTACAATGGCGAATTCTAAGCTTCCATAGTAGTAGAAATGCTTCAGTACTTTTTATCAGAGTCCGAAATTGTTTGACATTTAAGTTGCAAATAACTCAATTTAACTTAATTTTAGTTGATTTTTGGTTGAAATATTTAATTGAATAAAATTTAATTGCAACTTTAGTTAATCGCTAACAATTTACGACTCTGCTGTTTATAAATGAAATATTTTGTGAAATGAAACGTTTTCTTTGAGTAATAATAGAAAATATTGAAAATATTGTTTTCCCCTGATATCGCTCAAAATTTTGACCGTTAAAAAGTTATTTCAAATTTGATTTTCGAAAAAAAATTTTAATTTTCGAAATTCTTTTTCGAAAATCATTTTTGATATAAAAAACAGAAATGTTAAAGATTTAAGCTAAAATTGTGTGAAATAATACTTGTTTTAGTTTGATAACAACTCTTTTTATATCGTGGAATATTGTAAATATGAAATTAAAGTTTTTTTTTGTTAACAACAAACTTAACGGTCGTGTGACACTATCAGGAGAAAAATTTTTTTATCTGCATAATATTGAATTCTATTTAAAATTTAATAATTGATCTTAAATTTTATCAATATTTAGGTGTGGAAAAGAATTTGCAGATAAAAGTAAATTAATTTGTCATATAAGAATTCATACAGGTAAAAATTTATCAATTAAAACAGAGCTATGAAAATTGTAGATGTCGCTAAGATCGTTTTGAAGCGCCATCTACAATTTTCATAACGAAATTTTTTGTAAATATTCACATAAATCGTCTATGTAACAACTCTGTATTAATTTCTATTTCAATAATAATTAAAGGTGAGCAACCATTCCAGTGCCGATGGTGTGATGCAAAATATACACATGAAACTGATTATCGTCGACATTTATATGTGCACACAGGAGAGCCAAAAAAGTTCAAATGTCAATCATGTCGAAGGGGATTTGTTAATAAAAACGATCTGCTTTTACATCGAACACAGTGTAATCACAATTATTACTGAAATGTATTAAAAATTATAATCAAAAAATAAAATTAACTGTTGATAGTGAAAAACACAGAGTAACCATTGAAATTTACAAAGAATTTTCTCAAGGCCTGAAAACTCTTTGATATCGCGATTTTCTCTTTTACTATGAGTAGGGTTTTTTGGAAACTGTTAAACAGTAACAGTAAAACAGCTGTTTTTGGCCAAAATTGCAAAACAGTTAAACAGCTGTTTTTTTGCAACTGTTTTTAAAGAACTTTTTTTTAAACAAATTTTATCATAGAAAATTTTTTTGAATTCTGTTATGCAATCTAAAGTATTACTGACATCATACAATTGACAAATTGTCCTTCTCGTTTATTTTCAATTGCATCTACTTTAAGACAAATTTAACGGACATTTCAAATTTGAATTTCGATAAAAGCGCCATCTAGAGAACTTCAGGAAAATTAGAGTTGTTAATCTACTGGTCTGTAGCCAGTAGCCAAAATCTACTGTAGCCGCTAGCTACTTTTTAAAAAAATAGCCAATGGCTACAGTGGCCAATTGGCTACAGTAGCCAAAATCTACTTTGCTATGAAAAGTATTAAAATTTTTTTAGCAATGTTGATATTTTGATATTATTTTGACCCTTTGGAATGCGGCAAGCTCAAGGAATAAAAAACCTAAAAGAACTGCATGGCTTCATGCTATTCTTGCTCTTTTACTAAAAGTTTCGAAAAGCAAAGGTAACTTGATGTGAAATATTAAAAAATTTCAAAAGAGTTTTCAAGCCTTGAATTTTCTGTTAAAATTTAAAGTTTTTTCTGCTAAAAACCCAAATAATCAATGAAAACAAAAATTTTTTAAATTTTCAAATAGTTTCCTTTTTTAACGGTAATATTTAATTTGAAATAGTCACCAAAAATGCGCGTTAATTCAAAATAGCCTCTATAACGGTTTGTTGAGTTCCCCAGGATTTTTTAGAGTTCGCACCCTTTGGAATTTTCTATTAATTTGTTCGATTTCTTAACTTTTGTAAAATTAATTATACTTGAATGTGCATGAACAAAAATTCAATGCAAAATTTCTTCCTTAACCTACCTCAACACCTTTTTCAACAACAGTCTTCATCCGAATAAAAATATTCTTAAAAGTAAAGAAGAAGTAAGTGAAAGCAGTGTTGTTACACAGGCGGCCTGTGATTGTCTGTTATAATATTTACAAAACATTCCGCTAGATGGCGCTTCAAAATGATTTAGGCGACATCTACAATTTCCATAGCGGAATTTTTTGTAAATATTATCACAGGCAATCACAGGCTACCTGTGTAACAACACTGAGTGAAAGCATTCTTTATTGATAAACAATCAAAAATTCTTAAATTTTAATGGAAAATCGCTAAAAAGAGTAAAAAACAATGAATAATGTGAAGAGAATTTGTCGCATTTGCATGATGGATGAATGGAATGGAAATTTAATTCCAATATTTCAAGGAAATAATCAAACAGCCTCAGACATTTTCTTAATTACAGGAGTTGAAGTAAATTTAACTTAAATTTGTTATTTGATAAATTTTAATGAAATTTTTTTATTTTTTAGATCCATGATTTGCCAAATTGTCCTGCACTGATATGTTTAAAATGTATTGAAGATTTATCGCGAGCTATAATTTTTCGAAATCGTTGTAAAAGTGCTGATCAATTTTTAAAGAAAACACTGGACAAGTCAAATTGGTCAAATGAACAACAAGAAACATTTTCATGCAATGATGATGTTTTAAAAACAATCAAAAGTGAACCATTTGAAGTTGAAACTTTTTTTGAATATCCAACAATCAATGCAGAAGCAATTTTAAATGAAAACTCAATGGACAACGATTGGATAAATGAAAATAGTCAAGAATATAGAAAAAAGAGAAAAAAATTTACATGTCAAATTTGTGGCAAGACATTTGAGATCAAATCAAAATATAATCGACATTATCGAACAAAACATTTAATTGAAAGAGACAGAATCAGTGGATGTCATTATTGTATGAAACTTTTTGATTCAAAATCACAATTGAAAGATCACATAAGATATAAACATGAAATTTATGATTTTTACTGTGATGTAAGTAAACATTTTTATCCATGAAGCGCTCAGACAGATTGTTTTTTTCCGTTAAATTTTTTAAAATTTAAATTTTTTTAAATTTCAAATGACCGTTATTTTAAACCGTTTTTTATCACTATGGAGCAAAAGCAAACAAAAATTTTTGTTAGATTTTTTGTTAGTTTTATACAAAATTTTTGAGTTTCAATGGTTACTTTGTTTTCGCTATCAAGACTTCTAACCCCTGGAGCAAAAATTAAGAATTTTTCCAAAAACTATTTTTCCTTATATTTTCTTATTTCTCCTATCTAATTTGAGTAAAATGATTAAAAAAAATAATATTTTCTCGTGTTTTTGTTCCGTAAATATGATAGTTTTTCGAAAGAGCTTTTTCTCATAATTTTTGAAAATTATCACTTCATTTAAATGACTCTAACTTTGTCAAATCAAGCCTGATTTGCCTCAAATTTATTTTAAATGACATAAATTATTTGTATTTATGATTTAAAAAGAAATTTTGAAAAAAATTTTAAAGCATGTGACCACCAAAGGCTCACAAACTCAAAATTTCTTTAAACTTTCATCAATTTTTTCTCAAGACAGTATCTGTACACAGAATTGATTCTATTTTTTTTTTTCAACACTGTTTTTCTCTTTAAAATTATTCAAGCGCTTGCAAGATTAATAAATTTTTCAAAACAGTTTTACTTATTTGAAAAGCTCTAACAAATATCTCGAAATAGTTTTGTGAGTTGGATTTTGTCGAACAATTTCTTTTAAAGCTTCAATCTGTCCAGTCCCTCTAGCATTTCATCATCTATTTTAAAATCAGTGTTGTTACACAGGCGGCCTGTGATAATATTTACAAAAATATTCCGCTAGATGGCGCTTCAAAAACGATTTAAGCGCCATCTACAATTTCTGTAGCGGAATTTTTTATAAATATTATCACAGGCAACTCTATTTTAAATCTAACAAAAATTTTATTCTTTCTAGTTGTGCAACAAAAATTTTTCTGTTAAAAATAAATTAATGAAGCACTTTAGAGAAACTCATATGAAAATTAAATCAAAAAAGCAACGAATTAAAAAAGAACCAAAAGAAAGTCAATGCTTCCCATGCTCGGTTTGTGGAAAGATCTGTGCAAGTACAACCTTTCTTCGAGTTCATGAAAAAAGTCATATAAAAATTAAACCTGAAGACTATTATTATTGTGTAAGTTGAGTTAAGTTTAAAACAAATTTTCTTGAGTGACAAAAAAAAGCTATGCAGAGGAAAATCAGAGCTCGAAGTCGAATAAAAAGCAGTGTTTTTACACAGGCAAGCTGTAATAATATTTACAAAAAATTCCGCTATGGAAATTATAGATGGCGCCTAAATCGCTTTTGAAGCGCCATCTACATAACTTCCATCTTCCATACAGGCTGCTTGTGAAACAACACTGTCTAAATTTAGTAATTTTAGCATACAAATTTTTAGTCGACTTCGGGTTCTGCTTTATGCCAATTAAAAAGTTTTCTTCTTTGTAAATTTTTAAATTTAAATAATTTTTCAAAGGATCTCTGTGGCAATAAATTTAGAACAAAAAATCCTCTGGCACTTCATATAACTACTCGACATGTGTTAAAATTGAGATTTACATGTGATAAATGTCCAGGTAAAACTTAAATAAAATATTTCATAAAAGTTATTAATTTAAGAAATTTTGTAGGAAAATCATGGGCTAGAAAAGATCACATGAAGAGACATGTTAAAGTTGTACATGAAAATATTCGAGATTTTAAGTGTGAATGGTAAAATTATAAAATTTAATTTGAATAAGCTTAAATTTGAATCTTTTTATTTATTCAGGTGTGGAAAAGGATTTCCTGAGAAAAGAAAGCTTGAGTGTCATATTAGGTAATGAAATTTTCATTTGAATATCAATTTTGACTGAATTCTGAGTCTAATAGCTACTACTAAATTCTACTAGTTTAATTTTGAAAGATTTGATTCTCAATACAAATATTTGAGTGTTTGAGTGCTCAGCATTAAAAGTTTGAATATTTAAGTGCTCAGCACTAAGTATTAAAGTGTTTCAATGCTCAATACTGTGTTTGAGTGTTTCAACATTAAATAAGAATCTAAAACTGATTTCAACAAATTAAAATTTGACTTATTTTTTGAGTCAATTTAAAATAAAACATTTATCGACTAAATTATAGAAAATCAACTAAAATTTAGTCAGTTAGTGTTTTATTTTAAATCAAGTTAAATTTAAATGAATTTAAGCTAGTTGAAAAATGACTTCGAACTCATATTTAACGTTGAAGGACTCAAAACTCAAACCATTATTGCTGAGCATCGAAACATTTAGTGCTGAGCACTAAAACACTCAAGTAAGTGTTAAATATCAAATCATTCGCTAAACTTAGACTTTGAGACATTTAGTGCTTAGCACTTATTTGTTGATCATTTCCATGCTCAATAGAGTTTTTTTGATGCTCAGCACTAAAAATTTGTAGGTTTCAATGCTTACTAAAGAACAGTTTGAAAATGTTAATTTATTATAAATGTTTGAATTTTATTTAGAATTCATACTGGAGAGCAGCCGTTTTCTTGTCATTTTTGTGGCAAAAAATATACTCATGAAGTAAGTTTTTAATTTTTATTTCTACTTTAATTATTTTCAAAATAATTTTTATTTTCTTCATTTAGACAGATTATCGTAGACATATTTGGTCACATACAGGAGAAAGAAAGTACAAATGCACATCCTGTCGCATTGCTTTTAACAAACGAAGTGAATTAATTGCTCATAGAAGTGAATGTGTTTATTATAATTACAATCACAACAATATTAATATTTAAACAAAAGTCAAACAATCATTAATTGCTCGACCGTCGGCGCTTTCCAAAAACTCCGCTATGAAAACTGTAGAGGGCGCTTGAAAAACTATTTAAGCGCCATCTATAATTTTCATAACGGAATTTTTTGAAAAAATTTTATCAAGAAACAAGGGGAAAATAACTTTGACGAAAGATTTTAGAATTTCGTTATTCTTTCGTTTTTCGTCAGAGATATTTTTCCCTTGTCAAGAAATTATAGAATATTTCAATTTTATTTAAAATTTTTAAAGCCATTACAAAAATTCATTAAATTTTTCAAAAACTTTTAATTTCCAAGTATTTTCATTTTCTATTTATTTACACAATTTAGTGAGTCATAAAAGATGAAGCACAATTATCAACTAATTTCAATGATTCCTTAGTTTTTGTTTCAAAAACATAGTTTTAGGGGGATTTCAAAACATTTTTTTCTGTCATAAAAAAGACATTCCCCTTAATTTTAAATTTAAATTTTAACGGCTAAATTGCTTTTTTATTAACAAACAATCATTAATTGCTAAATGAACAAATTTTCAAATGTCTTTTTCTCCCATGTGAATCTGCAAAATATTTATCACAAGACTCATTGAGACATCTAAAAGGACGTTCACCAGAATGTGTTCTTAAATGTCTTAAAAGTTGCTGATTTGTCACAAATTCTTTTTTACATTCATCACAGACAAAATTTTTTATTTTTAAATGAACAGCTTTGATGTGTTTGTTTAATGATCCTGAACATGTAGCTATAAATTCACACTCAGAGCATTGTTTCCTGTAAGGAAAAATTAAAAATATTAATTTTATGTAAAATAAATGAAAATTTTGAGAGAAAAAATTTACATTCTTGATTTTTCATGAACTAATTGAATGTGATTTTTCAGCAATCGTTTTTCTTTGAAAAGTTTTGAACAATGTGAGCATTTTAAATAATCTTTTAGAGGTAAATTTTTGTGTATTTTTTCATGACTATAAAGTGCTCCTAAACTCATACTTTTTCGACCACAAAATTTACATTGAAAACCTTCTTGTTGTGATTTTGAACTGTCAAAAAAGTAAAAAGAAGAAAATTTCAAAAAGTTCGAAATTGTTTCATAATTGACTAAAATTCAACTAAAATTAGTCAAGTAAAATTCAATTAAATATCAGTCGATTAAAAATTTATTTTATAAACTGTTAATTAAAGACAACAAATGAGAACTTTTGATACTTCAAACTAAAATCGATCACAGTTATCATTGAAAAATTTTTAATGATCTTTCAAAATTTTTAATTATAAATATTTTGTGACTGAATTTCACTACTGAATAGCTTTGATTCATTTAGCTAGGTGTGCGAACTCTTTCAAAAAAATATCAAAAATTGCAAAAAAATTTTGATAATTTTCAAACAAAAAATTATTTTTCAATGCCTACTCTGTTTTGCTTATCAAGAGTTCCAATCCCTTGTCAATTAGTTTATTTTCTATTGATAAAAATTTTTTATTCATTGAAAAATCAAGCAAACAATGAAGTTTGAATTTTTGTTTTGAAAAATGTAAACAAAAATGAAAATTTTTAATTTTTGGCTTAAATGAGCATTTAAACTGCTATATGCTGCTATATAATTATAAAATATGATAGTTTAAGCCTTTCTTGAACATTTTAAATCATTTTATTGAAAGAAATATGTCTATTTTATCAAAAACAAAAATTTGTGATCTTTTGTGATCTTGAATGATCTTGAATGAACTTTAACGATCTTGAATGATCGTCCTCGCCTGCAGTAATCAATTTTCAGTTGAAATTTCCAACTAACGCAATTTTCAACAAGAAATTTATTTTATTAAAAATTTTGAACTCAATTTTAGTCAATTAGTGATTTAATTTTCAACTTAAAAATAAAAACAATTTCGAACTCTTATTTTATTTATAAAAACCCAGACGTAGACACAATGACGTGTGTTTCCTGTTGCTCTTTTTTTTATGTCTAAGTCTGGAATTTTTCTTACCTTAAAAATAAATGATTATTAATTTGATGAGATCTCATTAGTGCTTTAGTTTTTGATTTATAAGCACATTGATCACATTCAAAATATTCATCAGCTTTTATCTCTGTATGAACTGCATATTCATGTTTTTGCAAATAATAACGACAACTGAAAAGTTTTGCACACTTTTTGCATTTATATTTTCTCTTTTTCTTCTTTTTTGATTTGATTTTTTGACTTTCAATAGTTTCAACTTCAACATGACAAGAAGTTTGATTCAGTAAAGATTCTTCAAATTGTTGAAAATATTTTTCAGCTTCAAGACAATTTGCTCGAAATTCTGTTGCTATTTTAAGTTTTTCTAAACAATTTTGACAAATTAAATCAACTCGATATGAATTTTGTGTTATCTGAAAAAAATTTAAAATATTTTTAATTTAATTAAAGAAAAATATTCAAGTGGAAACAACTCTGTCAAGAAATCTAACAAAATGCCTAGACCAGAGTTGTTATATAGACGGTCTATATTCGTCTATGTGAATATTTACAAAAAATTCCGCTATGAAAATTGTAGATGGCGCTCTAAAACGATCTAAGCGACATCTATAATTTTCATAGCGGAATTTTTTGTAAATATTCACATAGACCGTCTATATAACAACTCTGGCCTAAACGTAGACACACGTTACTCTTTGTTGTTCTTTTTTCGTATGTTAACAATAAATTATCAATATTAAATTACCAATATTCTGGTGTGCAAGCACAAAAAAAGATCAATAAAGAGCAAAAGAAAGCAACTTGTTGATCTTTTTCCGTCTTTGTCGCTCTTTCTAACAAATTATTTTTGAGCGCCTCAATAGCCGAATATTTAGGACACTGGTCTGTATGTATTTGAAAGAATGAAATATCTGGTTTGATTTCTAAAGACTTTTTCAGAAGTTTAGAAACTTTGTCTCAGTGCTGTTATCGTAAACGTCTTCGTCTAAATTCTTTGTCTACACGCAGATCTACGCAGACATGTAGATGTAGACGTTTACGATAACAGAATTGCTTTAACTATTCAAAAGTGCTTTCAAAACGCACTTTTAAAACCTGGGGGGCCAAACAGGATTTTTTCCGTTAAAATTTTTTGAAATTTGAATTGAAATTTTTGCCATTTTCCCTAAAAAAATTGTTGAAAATTCATGAAAATTTTTAAAAATTCAAAAATCCGTTACGAAAAAAGACATTTTTGTTTTCATATTTTGTCAAAAATATTAATAAATAAGTGTTCAAAATAAATTTAAAACATTGATTCAATCAATATTTATCTAAATAAAGACAAATAATTTCAATAAATAAAAGATTTTGAATTTGTTCGCATAATTTTGATAAATATTTTTAACGGTAATTTTTAATTTAAATTAAATACCAAAAATGCGCGGGCAAATTTGAATTAAGTACCAAAGATGGTCTGTTTGGCACACCAGGTCTAAAAAGTAAGATTCCTCACGATAGTTTGATTTTGAGTTTAATTACAGCGAAATGGAGACACTCAATTGGCTTCATTGATAGAAATAAAATTCTTCTTTGAAAGTTGCAAGTAGCATGCGAACAGCGAACATCCAAAAAACATACAGCTGATACTATCTGTGTGTCTGATGACAAGAAATGTGATTAGGACAGAAAAGGCATCATTCTATATGACCTATAAGCTAGCAATAGCTTCAACCGCTCAAACATTAAATTTATTCATTTCTAAGTTTCAATGTTTACTTCGATGTTTTTGCTATCAAAAGTTGTCTCCTACGATTTTAAATTTATTTTTAGTTTCTTACTTTGACAGATGTAATTAAATAAATTGCTGTAGAAATTTCACTTTCATCTTCAAAAATGTCAATAAATTCATCATTGTGATCACTTTTTAAACAAATTCGACATAAATTTATTTCAAAATTCATTGTTTTGCTTTTCACTGTTTATAAATAAAAATTCTTCAAAGTCTTCTCTCGAATAAGTAAAATTTTATTGATTAAATCTTTTTTCACATCATTTGATATTGAAAATTTAATGACATTGCGTTATTTTGTTCTGCTCTTATAAGTGGTGTTGCATTAATATGATGATGACATCTTGATTCATGAGATACAAGTTCAGCTTTCTTCATAAAACCTCGACCACATGAACTGACACATTGATATGGTCGTCTGCCAGTATGTCCCCATTGATGTCGTCGCATATCAGTCTAAATTATTTAAAATTTAATTAATTCGTTCGTAAACGAAATCAATTTATATTAGATTCAAGGGGTGCGAACTCTTTCAAGAAAAATATCAAAAATTGTAAAAAATTTTCAATGCCTACTGTGTTTTGTTTATCAAAAGTTCTAACCCCTTGATTAGATTGTTAAATTACTGGTCTGTAGTCAGTAGCCATTACAATTTATTAGCTACAATAATCAAATTCTACAGTAAAAAGTAGCCAAAAGCTAAAAAATAGATTCAGGGTTGGAAAAGCAAAAATCTGTTAACAGAATCTATCAGGGTTGGAAATCTGTTAAAATCTGTAAACAGATGAAATCTGTCGACAGACGAGATCTGTTAACAGATTTTATCTGTTTTCTGTTAACAAATTCTGTCTGTTTACAGATTTCATCTGTCAACAGATTTTGTTTTCTTGTTAACATGTTTATAGCTATTCAAAATTGGCCTAAAAATTGCTTTTAAACGTATTGATCAAAGCAAGAATCGATTTCGGGACCTACAATGCACTAGGCCGAGTCTCTAGTAACTGTACTATCGCAGATATTTACATTTCTGACTGCTATTTTGCAAAATTTACATTTATATCTTCCTTAGTGTTATCTAGTATTGAGATCTTGCTTGGATATTGTATCCGCAATTTACATTGCGAATGTGACAATTTCTTTGAAATTTAAGCATTAAATAAGATATAAATATGAATTTCGCAAAATAACTGTTAACCAGAGTAAATATTTGCAATGTCTGAGTTGCTAGAGACTCGGTCTAGTGCATTGTAGGTCTCGAAATCGATTTTTGCTTCAATCAACACGTTCAAAAAGATAAACTCTACAAAATCAGAGCTCAAAATCGTCGCATAAGTTACTCAATGAGTAATTAAATTTGAGTAGTTAGTTGAGTAAATTTACTCACGAAATTTTACTCAAGTAAACTTGAACATGAATTTTTATTTAAGTAATTTTACTCATGAGTTTACTTACTAATCCGTCAATTTCGGACTCTGAACAAAATAGATTCTTTTAACAGTTTTTCCAATGCCACTGAGAAAAATCTAATCGTAAACTTATCGTAAATCCATATAAAAATTCACTTTTACAACGTTAAATATGCTCCAGCTCTTTCTAAAGTGAATTTTAACTATAGTAAAGTGAAAATTATTTCACTTTCATAAAAGTTAAGTTCACTTTGCTCAAAGTAAATTTTTTTAAAAATTTTACTTTTTCGAAAGTGAAATTTCACTTTGAAAATAGTGAAATGTTTGGAAATTTTTTTCAAAAAACAAATTTCAAATTTACTTTAGCAATAGTGAATTTTAACTTTTATAATGTGAATTCCCGTCACCCATCTAAGTTCGTATTACTCTTGATGTTGCTTAACTTATGGTTCCCAAATCTCTGCTTCTTCGCCAAATCCTTATTTTTTCGCATGAGTAATTTCTCGCAAATTTATTATAAAAGCCTTTTCAAAATTATTTTTTGATATTTCCATTA
>JACWBX010000658.1:0-38993 GCA_014622435.1 Polypedilum pembai
TATATATGTGAAAATTCAGTACTTTTAACAACTTTTTAAAACAATTTGGCTGGCTTTTAGTCTCATTTCTGTTCCCGGAAGAAAATCTTATGAAAACAGCAAAAAACAGCAAAAACAGCTGTTTTTCAAAAATCTAAAACAGCAAACAGCTGTTTTTTAAAAACGCTGTTTTTCAGAAACCCTACTACAAAGTTAAGAAAATAACAAAACGCAAAACAAAGAACGCTCTATCATAAACTTCTTCAATATTAATTATTTTTTATCAAGCTCAGGTCGTTGTACTTGCCTTAATATTTTCTTTTGTTCATCACAAGTATTTTTTATCTTCATCAAATACTCCAAAAACTGAAGTGTGAGAATTGTTTGGTTTTGTTTTAATGGTTCAATCAATAAGAAACATTTTTTTTCATTAAAGTAAATTTAAGTTGAATCAAACTGAAATTATTACTTTTTGTTTTAATTAATTGAAACATGCTTAACGAAAGTTCAACGAAAAATGCCTTGTCAATCAAGCCTTGTAAAAAAACAATAAATTTCTTTTTTTTTTCATAGCTCATAAACGAAAATGATTACCAAAAAAGTTTTTCTAGAGCGCTTAGCTTTTTATTTCACGGACATAGTGCGCAATATAACAGTTGAGCCATTACTTCCACTTTATATAATTGCATCAGTTTTAACAGCATTTGCCGCTCAAAATTTATATCTTGATAAAGCTTGCAGAGTTAATTTAAAATTCAGTGATGAAATTTGTGATGCTTTGGTAAGAAGAGAAACAAAAAATTTCACATCAGAAGAAATTGAAGTTCAAAAGTTGGTGGCAAATATGAATGGATGGAAAATGATTTTGCAAACTTTTATTCCTTGCATTTTAATTTTATTCATTGGAAGTTGGAGTGACAGAAATGGACGAAGAAAGTAAGAAAATTTTTTAAATTTTCAACTGAAATTTAAATTTTATTTTCTAATCTTTTCCAGACCTTGCATGCTAATTCCAATTTTTGGTGAATTAATTTCATCAATTGGTCTCATTTTCAACGTCTATTACAAAGATTGGCCAATGGAAGTTGCAGGAGTGACAGAAGCACTTTTCGAAGGAATAACAGGAGGTTGGGCAACAATGTTAATGGGAGCTTTTAGTTACATTGCTGATGTCACAAGTGAAGAAAGAAGAACATTTAGAATTGGAATTGCAAATACCTTCTTTTCTATTGGAATGCCGATTGCCATGAGTGCTGGTGGAATTTTAATTCAGTGAGTTTAAAAGTTTAAAATTTTGTTTAAGAAGAAAAGAAAAAAACATTAAAAGAACTTTCGTTACACAAGGCTCATGGACGGGAGCAATAGTATAATGTATAAAAGTTGACAAAATACTGTTCTGGTAAAGATTAGTTAATAAGACAGACAGACGGACAATGGCGGCAATTTTCTTTAACGAAAATACGCTAACAAAATAACAAAATCTTTTTGATACTTTCAATCAAAATTTTTGTGTTCAAACAAAGCAAGTTTTCAGTTTTGAAAAAAGCAAAGTATTTGTCATCACGTTTATTTCCTTGGCTTTAACCTTCAAATTTATTTTTAGATTTTTCGAATTTTCATCAAAATTTCACATTTTTAATTAAATTTCTTTTCTTTCTTTCCTAGAAAAATTGGTTTTTATGGAGTTTTTATAATTTCTGTTTTAATTCACATCATCGCATTTCTTTATGCACTTTTTGTTATCAAAGAACCACCAGTTCAAGAGACTGTAACGAGAAATACCAAATCAAATTGTCTCGCTGATTTCTTTAATCCAACAAAAGCAATTGAGACTTTCAAAATCGGCTTCAAGCGTGGAAGAAGACTGAAAATTGCAGTTTTGCTGATTCTTGTAATTATCGTTGTTGGACCAATGCATGGAGAACAATCTGTTGTTTATTTATTCACAAGACTAAGATTTAATTGGAATGAATTTGATTATGGCATTTATCAGAGTTATTCAACTATTGTAACTATGAGTGGTGAGTAGGAATATATTAAAAATAATTTTTCATAGCTTAAATTAAATATCAAAAATTTAGAATAAAAAATTTAAATTTTTTCTCTTATTTCACAGGTACATTCATTGCTCTTGTACTATTTTCAAGAATTCTGAAAATTCATGATGCTTTAGTCGGAATTATTGCTTCAATATCAAAAATTGTTGCAAGTTTTGTTTATGCTTTTGCTGTATCGCCTTTAATGTTTTATTTTGGTCCAGTAGCTGAATTTATTCATTATGTGTCATTTATTGCCATGCGATCAATTGCATCGAAAATTGTTAAACATAATGAAAGAGTGAGTTCAAAATTTTTATTTAATTTTATGTTTTCAAATATATGAGAAGTTTAAAACGAATTTATTGGTCTTTGCCGGATCCGGTAACAACGATAACTCATTATTAGAGCAGTTAGAGAAGTTTGAATTGTCAATTTGCCAAGCTTTGAGATGTCTGCCGGTAGCTTAGAAGAAAGAGCATGTGACCAGAAATCAGGAGACCCGAATTTGATTCCCGCTCGGATTAAGACATGTCAAAATGGTCTCTTTTTTTTCTCGGTTTGCAAGAGTCTTTTTCGCCATATTTGTTCACATAAAATTTTATTTTGCGACATAATACCAAATTATAGTACATTTTATCTGAAATGTTTTGCCTTGACAAAATTTTTACTTTAAAATATTTCTGCTGAAAATTAAATTTCATTTAGATCAAAGCATGAGAACTTTTTGATTTCAATTTTGTTTCAATTCTTTTTTAGGGTCGTTTAAACTCATTAGTCGGAGTAATAGAAGCTCTGGCTCCATCAATTTATGCTCCAATGTACAGTCAAATTTATGCAGCAACAATCATAACATTCCCAGGTGCTTTTTATCTTATCGGCGGTGGATTGAAAATTTTCGCTGTTTTCATCTTCTCTTGGATGTATATAAACTATCGACGAGAGAAAAAATTTAATGAATCAAATGAAAATTTACCAAATAATGATAGAAAAACAAGCACACAAGGAATTGATTCAAGTACAATTGGTGATGCTTTGAGTGTTCATATTTAGTACAAATATTTTGAAATACTAATTTTATTGATAATGATTTTTTTAATAATTACTATTTAGTAAGAAAATAACTCGGAAGTAAAAAAGACAAAATATTTTTCAATTATATTTACAAATTTTCTAATATTTAGTTTCTTTTTATGAATTTTAAAATTCTCAACGAAAATTAAAAATTTTTGTAATATTTTTAAAGACTAAATAAAAATGTTTTAAGTATGAGTTATGATATGTATATATTAAGTTATGATTTAAAAATTTTAGACTTCGTAATTGTCCATATAATAAGGAAAATTATGCATATTATTAAATTGTTGTTTTACTACTGGTTTGTGAACGAAGAGGATGAGAACTTTCGATGCTTAAAATAAAGATCGTTCATAGTTAGTATTGAAAAATTTGCAAAAATAAAAATCTATGGAAAACATCAAAAAGTCAAATTTGATTTGAAAAGAATGACACTGGGGCAAAAACAAAATTATTTTAGTCTTTTATGTATGAAAAGGCACAGTTTGCCCTTTTTTCCTCAGTATCCTTTTCCTAAGGCTTATGAGTTTGATTTTATAAGATCAAACTTTGTGCTGTGTTCTGAGCTGCCTTGATGGGTCAGTGGTAAGACGCTGGCCTAGCAAGCTGATGGTCCTGGGTTCGAATCCCGAGGTGGAAGCCTTGAGGATTCTGAATTTTCAGGTATTTTTCACGCTCAGAACTTACTGCTATCGGATCGCAGTATAAAAGGTAAGGTTCACCGACGAATATTACGAGAACGTCAGGCTCATCCCCTGTCTTCATTAATCGTATCGTCGGAATGATGAATGACTCGTTGTGTGACGGAACACGCTTCAAATTAGAGAAGTCACATACAACGCCCTACGCTTCACAGTGGAGTAACAGGAAATCATCATCATCAAACTTTGTGCTAGTTATAAAAAAATTTTATCCGTGAAAATTTTACTGTTTCTTTAATAAATTTAATCAAAAATGTTTAACACAAAAATGACTTTTCTTTAGCAAAGTTTTGTTTTTCCATGATTAAGAGTAGAATTGCAAGCCAAATATATCCTTAGATGCGAAGTCTGCTTTTCAGGTCTACAGATATCTGATTGACTCCAATGTCTTAACTTTTATTGACTGCGGTATTTGATGGCTGTATACAAATAATGTTTGCAGCAGTTATTTAGCAGTTTTCCAACTCTCATTTAGGAAATTAAATGTTTTGTTGAAAGTTTATGAGGTTTACTATCGTGTGTAGTAATGAAGGTAGAATTAGAAAATAAAAGAACAAATCTATGTTTCTTAAGATAACTCTGCTTGTCTAGTTCTAATACAAAATAAAAATTTTTAAATTTAAAAAATACTAAGTCTACCGAAACATTTAAATCTTAAATTAAACTTTTCCACTTCTTGGAAAACTCTCTCGAAATAATTCCATAACGATCCATGACAGTCTCTTAAAACATTTTCAAATCCAGCCACAATCATTTCTGCAACTAACCCAGCAACTTTAGAATTTCTTTCACTTTCGTCATTTTCTGTTACGAATTTTTGAATGATTTTGTGATATTTTTCTGAATTCAATTCAATTTCGAAGAAAATTCTTTCAATTTCCTCTTTTCTGTCTTCATCATTGAATTTAAACGGTTTGCAATCATTTTCATAAACAATTCTCATTGCATAATTAGAAAATTCTCTTGCAATTGATGACAAAATTTCGATTTCTGTCTTTGATTTTGGATAAATTAAAATTTTTCTACTTGAATTCTGAACTTTTGTTTCATCACTGAAGTCAAAAAGAATTTTAACTTTGTCAACTTGTGAAACAACTTTTAAAATTTCTGAAATTTTGTTGATTTTATCAAGACGAATGAAGAATGATTTTATGTAATCCATAAATTCTAAAGTTTGCTCTTCTGTCACAGTTTGAAGATGAATTTTCATTAAAAGTTCATCAATGTGGTAGGGAGTTGTTGATGTAATTATATCGATATCCATTGCATCAGTTGAAGCTAAAGTAAAGTTTTAAGAAAAGATTTGTAATTATTTGAGATTTCACGAAAACTAAGAAGAAATTTTATCTTGGCATAACTAAGTAAATGAAGCAGCTCAGAAAAACAAAAATATAATTAAGCTGTCGAAACTTTGAAGATATAAAAGTTTAATTAGTGACTCACACTTCACAGTGAAGCTAAAGAAATTCATCATCAGAAATTAACTTTTAAACTCCAATTTGAAAATTTTTGTTTTAAATTTCAAAATTTAAATTTGAAAAATACGTTAAAAAATCAAATTTTAAAGAAATTTTTGATTATTTTCGCATAACTTTTTTTAAAGTTAAAAAATATTATAAATTCTTTATGATAAAAGACTAAATACTTTTTCTTTTTCTTGAATTTTAAAAATTATCTTACCTTCATTGCTTTCCAGTTTTTCTTTTACTTCTTCTTCTTTCACTTCTTTCTTCAATGCCTTTTCTTTATTCTTCAATATCTCACTGATTTCACCAAATGAACCACGATTTTTGAAAAATTCATTAAGTTTTTGAAGTTTTTCTTCCATCGTTTTTAAATAATTAGCATTTTCAGCACCTTCAAATTTTTCTTTCATACTTTGAATATTTTCGAAAATTTCCTTAAAAATTGAAGAAATTTCCACATTTTGTTGCGGGTTTTTAATATTTTCTTCCAAATTCTGTAAATTTTCAATGAATTTTATGAAAATTTCACCACTTTTTGTTTCTTTTATTATCAAATGTAAATCATTAAAATTCAAAGCGTTTGACTCTGACTTTGATTTTGAATTTTCCTCATTTTTGTCCTTCATTAATATTTTTGCCAAATATTCGCAACAAATTTCAAAAGTGTCATCAATTTTCAACCTTTTGACACCGCATTGAATGAAATTTGTTGGATTTTTTGCAAGAATATTTAAAATTTTTCCCTTCTTCTTTTTCTTTCTCTTGCCAATCACTTTTGGTCGATTGTTGTCAACTAAAGTCCATTTACTTGGATAAACTTGTAAATTTTCATCACTAGAGTTGAATTTTTCATAAAACTTTTTCTTTCTTTCAATTTTTTCCAACTTTTTCTGCTCTAAAATTTCATCAATGTCAATATCTTCAACAATTTCAGCTAAATAACTGTTAGTTTGATGATTGTAGTCAATACTTTTGTGAACTCTAAATTTATCAACTTCTTCTTCAACTGTTACAATATGTTCATGATGATATTCAATAACCTTTTTGGTTTCCCAAATTGGTTGATGTTCAATGTGCATTTCAATTGCTGATTTTTGATTCTTTCTTGTTGAATTTATAATTTTATTTGATAAAAATTCAATCAAATCAGTCTCGAGATTGACTGAATGAATTAATCCATTTGGTAGCATTTTAAAAAGTTCTTTTGATTTTGCCCATTCCATGATATATTCTTGTGCACTAGAAAAATCTTCAGCACACATTGTTGTTGTTCCAAAGTTGATTTTTTCAATTTTTTCTTCATAATTTTTCATAAATTGAAGCATTTTAAAATTTTTATCATAAAGATCACTTGGATCGAGCATAATGACATCATTAGGAACTGTCGAACCATCCATATTAGATAAATATTCACGAACATATTTCATATATTGACTTGACATAAATTCATCGATCATTCGATTTCTCATAGCTTTCATATTTAAGTCAACATAAAGTTCAATGTAAAACATTTCATAACGTCCACGACGTGCCATGTCAATGCAACGATAAAAAAGTTGACTGCTTGATGATTTAAATTCAACAATTATGAAATTGCAACCATTTGAAATTTGTTCTTGCATATGTTCTGATACTTGCGATGGTCCATAATCATCACGACCACGAAACGGTGTTTTTGCACCATTAATAATGACAACATTTTTGTTGCCAAATCTTTCTTCAATTGAGACGATTTTACGTGCAATATAAGATTTACCGGTCAGAGGTGGTCCACGGATGAAGATAACGATCCTAAAATTAGGTTTTTAAAAATTTATTATAAATATTGAAAAGCAATTCTTAGATTTTACAAGGAAAATTAACTCTCGAATACGAAATCAGAGCAATTCAAAAAAATTTTATTAGGCTATTAAAGACTGCTTTTCTAATTAAATAGATTTTTTGATAGAAATGTTTTCTCTAGGATTTTTACTTCAGTGCCTCAACAGCCAAACTTTTACTTTTGATGATTTTAAAAGCCAGTTTTTCGTATTTCTCTCTAAAAGTATGCATAAAAACGTGTAAATATCTAGCATAGAAATTCCTTTTTAAAAATACCACGTCAAGTAATGAAAAACCACATGAAAATTTATCACTCCTGTACCGAATTATGATCGAAAAACTGCTCTGTTTGTTTGTCAACTAGATTTTGGTAATTTTTATGATTATTTTTGTAATCAAAAAATAATATCTTGAAAAATTTTAAAAGCAGTTGATAATAAATTAAGAAGTACAAATTCAGACTTAGATTTAAATTTGATATGTCTGCTGAACTTAATATTTAGAGCAGTTAGTCAGAAAACACAAATCTCGCTCGGACTATACATGTCAAATTGTTTCTTTTACTGCTTTTAAATACTCACTTTTTAGGTCTAAAATATCGAGTGTCTTCATATAACAATTCACCAATTGGAATGAAACCGCTTCTATATCTTCTACCATATTTCCAAATTGTTGGTGGCGATTCTCTTCCTCTAAAATAACCATCATCAACTTCTTCTCGTTTTCTTTTTTCCATTTCAAGTGCAAGAGGTGAATTGTTTTCTTTTCTTCGCATATGAGGTGGAATATAACCATCTCTATAAGTAACAAGAAATTGATCTTCTCTCCTAGCGAAACGACCAATTCCAGGATATCCTCTTCGCCGAGTAAAGGACTCTTCATCAGAATCATCGGAACTGTCCATCCTCGATTTGCGAGGTTTATCACTTGTGTTACTAAAAATTTGAAGTAGATGGTGAAATTAAGAATAATTGAGATAAGAATGAGAATTGAGTCATTGAGTTGATTATGGTGAAATACAAGTTTTCATAAAGATCAAAATAATTTGATAAATAATTTTCGTTTTAATAAAATTTCAGAGTTAATTTTATGAGATTTTCGTATCTTTAAAATTACTAATTATTAAAACAAAAAAATTTATTAGATTTACCCAATATTTGCAAATAAAATAGTAAATTTAAAGAAAAATGATTTCACTATGTCTTGACTCTTTCAATAATAATAAAATGAAAAGATTGTTATGAGAATGTTAAAGGGAAGCAAACTACGCTATAATATTTTGTCATGGTTATTTCTCGTTATGGTGAAATTTGTTTTTTTTTTCATTGCTTTGTATGAAATAAAATGATTTAAAGCAAAATTTTTGAAAATATGTTAATTTTAATCAAACATGATTTAAAAATTTTATTTTTAATCAGCACTTTAAAGCAATTTATTAATAGAATAAATTTAAAAGAAACTAGATAATTTTTTGTTAAATTTATAAATAATTGGCAAAAACAACTATGTTAAGGTTTATACATTTTAAGCTTTTAACTAGGCCTGAAGACACAAATAAAGAGCAAGATATCCATTAAACTGAAAATTTAAATGAAATTTTGCGTGAATTTCAATAGAGAAAACTAAATTTTTTATTTTCTGAGTTTATTTTTATTCTTTAATAACAATAAAGATTTGTTAAGGCTTGAGAAGCTTTTTATTTTGCTAAACAAATGAAATAAAAAGCAAAAAGTTGTCAGTCATTCATTTCTTACTCTAATAAATTTAATTTTTAGTTTAAAAAATTTCAATTTATCTCACATTTTAATTAACTTCTGTATATAAATTTTCAGTTTGAGAATTGTCACAACTTTTCGCCATTGCTTCATCATATTCACAAATTTCAATATTTTCTTGCTTAGGAGAAAAGCTTTCTTTACGACAAAATTTCATAACAAGCCAAATTGCAGGAGCTATGAAAATTCCAACAATTAAAATTACAATCACAAGAAGAATTTGAGTCAATTTTTTAATTTTCTCTTCTAAACTGCTGTTGCTTTGTAGCATTTCTGTGCTGCTTTGAAATGGCGATTTTTTCGATTCTTCTAAAATTTTTGTCATATTACTTTCAGAGTTTCTTAAAATTTGGATTAAATTTTTCATTTCAGTTTCAATTTTTGCTAGTACTTCATTAGAAAAATTCTTAAAATCATTTAATAAAATTTCAGAAAATTTTTGTTGATTAGTTTTGAAATTTTCTGCTAAATTTTGAATATTTGAACTCATATTTAACAGATTTTGTGTATTAATTTGATTTGTAGAATTTAAAATTTTCAAATTTTCATGAATTTCAGCAAAATTTTCATTTTTATCGATTTTAGAAAGTTTTTCATTCAATTCTTTGTTAGAATTTAAAATTAAGTTTGTCAAGTTCAAAATGTTTTCATTGACATTAGCATTATTTAGTTTAGAAAAATTTGAAGGTAATTCACTGATGGAGTTTTCGTTATTTTGTAAAATATGTGAAAAATTTTGTAAATTTAAAAAAATTTCATCAAATTTTGACAATTTATCAATAAGAGTTGAATTTAATTTTGATATTTTATCTTTGATGATTTCTGATTGATTTTCATTGAAATTTTCAATTCTTTCAGTGAAATTCTTTTCAGTTTCATTAAATTTCTTCATTAAATTTTTAGAATTTTTCTCAATTTTTTCTACAGCTTCATTTAGATTCCCTGCATTTGTCATTTCAATAATTTTATTCAATTCTTTTCTTATCACTAACATTCCATTCATATTTTCAACTTCCTTTACAACTTTTATCACTTCTTCTCTCGTTTTAGCTTTATCGAAAGATTTTTGCAAATTATTTACTCCCAAATCTAAAATTCTTAAATTTTTCAATTCACTTAACACAAAAGGATCAATTTGAGAAATTTTATTATCATTTAGCCAAAGCACTTCTAAGTCTGGATTAAATCTAAATAATTCGAATTCAATTTTTTCAATTTTGTTTCTACTGAGATACAAAAATTTCAATTTTGGAAATTTTTTCAAGTCATTTTGATGAATTTCTTCCAATCCAGCTGTATAAATGACGATGCCAATTAAATTTGTAAATATTTTATCGAAATTCTTTGGGAAGAATTTTAAATCTGGAGCGTCTGAAATGCTAAAAGATTGAACATTAGCATTTTGTTTTCCATTCATATGTTGACCTGAACAATTGTCAACAATAACTGCAGATGAATTGCTTAAAATTTCTTTATTTTGTATGAGGCAATTGTATTGTTGAAAATTTGAATCAGTCCATTTTACTGATGAAAACTTGCAGACAATTGTTACTGAAATTATTGAAGAAATTTCGAAAATTCTAAAAGAAGAAATTTTTACATTTTATTTAAACTGTGAAACAAAATAAATCATTTGCTTACAAAAAAATAAGAAATTTATCCCAAAGTTTCATTTTATCAATTCTTTATTTAGCTCAACTCAGTTTGAATATTTAATCAAGACTGATTTACTACAGAGAAAATTTATCATTCGTCAGTTTACAGCATATTTTGTTATCTTCTATTAGAAATATATAATAAGAAGAAAAAGCGGATATGAATTAGAGTAAATAATTAAAATTTATATAAGCATTTGATTATAGAATCTATATTTTATCAAGTGTTGTGAATAATTGTAACGTTCAATGAAATGCTCGTCTTATTGTTATTCATAAATTTATTTCCTATCAATTTTCAGGATGATTTATAATTATAAATGGGCAATTACAATAAGCAAAAAGACAAGTTTATTGCTGAAATTGAAAAGTTATAATTCGTTTTTTAAAGTAAAATATTTCTCTTACAATTCGTTAATACGTGCGGTCACGACAATAATGGAGATCAGAAAGAAATAATTTCAGTTAGACAATGTACACTGAGAAAAATGGTTTTTAGCTGGCATAAAGTTTGTGCCAATAAAGAACAATGAGTCTAAAAAGCAAACTATAAGTCTTATAAAAATTTTTATGACGGTCATAAAACTTTTTTAACAATTATAAAAAATATATAAAGTTTGCTTTTTAGGACTCATAACTATGCTTTATTGGAACAAACTTTATGCCAGTTAAAAAACTTTTTTCTCAGTGTAACCGTTACAAATTGTAATTTGTAAAATTCAAATGCAAGAATTCGTTAAATTAATGAGCTGTAAATCAGAATATTTTAGAATCAAGACTTGGGAACTCTTTGATATTTTTTATATCGTGATTTTCTCTTTTACTACAAATTAAAATTAAAAAATAATTTTAATAGCTTAAAAGAATATAATAAGCTCAAGAAATAAAAAGCAGAAAAAAATTAAGTATGCATTATATATTTTTTAAAAACTGAAAACTAAACTGTCATATAATGGTTTAATTAAAAGACTTCAACTGTTTCTAATTTATAAAAATATTTTTATATCTTTATTTTATTTATTTACATTCTCTTACAAATAAGATATCAAGTTCAACAAGAATTGCAAAAGTAGCAAATCCTATATAACCCAAAAATAAAAATCCTCCAACAGTCTTTCTCAATTTATATCCAGCAGCTGAAACTACTATATAAAGCAGAAGCACAGCCAAAATAATCATCATAAGTGTGAATTCAACTCCATATGAAAAAATTTTAATGTGTGCATTAGTAAATCCAGCACCATCAGCCATTGTTCTTATAAACCAAGGCAAGCCAAGACTGAACAAAATTGCAAGACAATTTGCACCCAATGCATTGCTGACACCCATTTGACCTGATCCTTTTCTTGCAACAATTACAGCTGATATTGCTTCAGGCATGCAGCCACCAAATGCCAAAAAGGTCAATGCCATAACAGGATCAGGAATGTAGAATGTATAACCAATTAAAGCGACCATCCAGAAAACAATATATGACATCAAAGCTATCCAAATGATGCACATAAGGAATGAGATTGGGAAGAGTTTCTTGAGCCTAAATGGATGTGGAATTGTGTAGTACAAAAGAAAATTAATTGGCCAAGTGAAAAAGAACCAAAACATTTGAAACTTTGTCGCTCCATATGGAATTTCATAAAGTTTTATTTGCTCATTCTCTTCAGAATCTGCTGCGTAAATTTCAGCTAAATTTGTTGATTGTCTTCGTTCTTTAAGTTTATTAAAATCAACATTTGAAGTTTCTGCATATGGTTTTTGTTGAGGTGCTTCGGCAGGTTGTTCTGGTTGATCTTTTGGTCGTTGATTTACAATGTCATAATTGCGAATTCTCTGACACCATAAAAGTCGCTCTTCAACTACATATTTGACTCCTCGAACTATTCTTTTGTTTTGAAACATGAAAATCCAAAAGAAGACGAGAAGTGTAACTAAGATTGTTGCTTCATACCACATTATCACGTCTGAAAATTTTAAAATTTAAATAGTATCTGAACTGCTTTTAAAAATTATTTTTTTAAACTTACTATCCCAAGCAAAAGTAATCAGCAAACTTAAATTAATGATAAAAATAATAGAATCTCTTGTGATAGGCCACCAATCAATTTGTATTGGTTTTTTGATAAAAAGTGATGCACAAGCTGCTACACCAAGGGTATTAAATAACATACTACCAATTATAGCACTTAATCTAGATAATTTAGATGAGAAAAATTTATATAAAAATTTAAATCAATAGATTTGTTTAAACTTTTTACCCCATGTCATTCTCTGCGATAAAAGTTGAAATTGTATTTGCAAAAAATTCTGGAGTCGTTGTTGCTGTCGCCATGAAGGTTGTAGCTGAAAAAAAAAATTGAAATAATTTTTGAGAATTAAAAATTAAAAGTTTTGACAATAACAATCAAACAAAGCATTACAAACTTTTGTTAATGCCAGAAGTTTTAATGAATTTTTTGTCATTTTGATAAAGTTCAAATCTTTTGGTTTCAACAAATAAAAAGCTTAGAAATCTCAACAAGTTGCTACTTTAATAAATGAAATAGCTATAAATTTTCCAAAAATGATCATTTTTAGTGTCACAAGTAACTCTAAAGCTCGAGCAAAACGTTTTAAAAAACAAGACAAAAATAATTTTAGTCAAATTTTGGCTTTTTTCTGACAATAAAAAAGAATTTTTTGATATTTTACTTACCTGCAACATCTTGTGAAATATTCAAAACTTGGCAAATTCTCTCGACAGTTGGTAAGAAATATTTATCACAAACAATTGCCAAACCAATGAAACAATAAACAGCGATGAAGATATTAATTAAAAATGGTCCTCTCAGTCTTTGTTCGCCTTTAAATGAAATTTTCTTTAATCTTTTTTAAATTTGGATCAAAAAAAAGATTAATAGTTTCATACGTGTAAAAAATTGTGGAAATTCTTCACTAGCTGGTGGACGTTCAGGACATTCTGGTAATGCCATAATTGTACCATCATCAAGTACTGTGTAAGATATTCTTTGAAATGGATACCAATGGAAAAGTGTTTTATCTTGACTTTCAGATTTCTCAGATATTGTTACATTTTTATTATTCTCATCATTGTCAAGTGATTCTAAAGGTGAAGCTGAAATTGGAATAAAAAATGTTTTTATTTTTCATTGATAAATTAAATAAAATTTAAAGTCTAAAGTTTCTATAAAAAAACAATTCCGAGTAATCAAAATTACGTAAAAACTTTCTATTTATATGCTTTTGGAATACAATAGATTACTCTGGAGTTGTAGTTAAATATTTTATATTTGGAAACTTTAATAAGAAATTATACATTGTAATAGAATCTTTTGATAACAAATAATGAAGACATTGTAGTCTTAAGAGATTAAAATTCAATTAATTATAAGTCGAAAATTCCAAATACCAATCTATTTCTGATTGAAAAACGACTTTAAAAGATTAAACGTGGCGTAATAAATTTAAAAGATTAAAAAGTCTTTTTACAAAGATAAAAAATTAAAATTGTAAAGAAGATAAAAATAATTTCTTCTGCAATATGATTAAATGGAGATTTGGGAAAAATCTTATGCGGACATATTTTCGCAATTTGATAATAAAATTGAATATACGCTAAAAATAGATCTGGAAAATTTGATAAATGCAATTTTAATCAATTAAATTTCTTTTTAAAAATTTCGTATTCGTGAAACATTCAAAGATGTCGCTTAAAAAGCGAGTTATTATTTGCAACTGCTATTATAGTTTGAATTAGTTTATAAATTCTTTCGTCTCGAATCGACTATAAAAGGCGAGTCCGAGCGCGATTTTGATTCTTTCCGCTCTCAATTATCCGACTAGAAGGACGATTGTTTTGAAAAGAGTGAATTTCTTTCAAAATTAGTGTAATCTATTTCATTGAACTATTAATAAATTTTGTTAGAAATCTTAAATAAAATCGTCTTTATATTAGATTATTATAACAATAACTGAAGCAAATTTCTCATTGGTTCGCAAAATATTTTGAATTTTATGTGCGTCGGCAACTAACATTTACAAATTTTTATTTCTAAAATTGATTTCTTTTCGAAAAGTGCTTGTTTAATTTTAATGCTTTCTGTATTGAATGATTGTGAATTTCATCAACTTTCAGACTGAACGAAAGTTTTATAATTACAGCCAGCTATCAGTTAGAAATTGGAATAATATTAAAAAATTTCTATAAGTTGCCAAGGCGACGGTTGTTTTGTAAAAGATAAACACAAATGTTTTCCGTAAAATGTTGAGTTTAAAGCGATTTATATTAATCATACTTGGCATGGATTTAAATGGATAATGAAAAATTTTTTTTATTATTTAAGTTTGAAAAAGTGTCCAAGTGTTAAATGAGAACATAGTTTTAAGTGTTAGTTTTAAAAAATTAAATTTTCGTCGCTGAGATTTGAAAAATGTACTCGTGAAATTAAATTTTATCCAAATAAAGAACAATCATCACTTTTATATTAATTTTCGTGAGCTACAATAATATTCTTTAATAAACACTAAAGCAGAATTGTTAAACTATTAATTCATAGCTAGTAGTCAAAAAACCACTGTAGTCAATTTGCTACAGTAGCCTAAAGTTATTTTTCAAAAAATAGCCAATAGTTACAATGGCCACTTGTATACAGTAGTAAAATGGCTATTGTAGCCAAAAACTACTAAGTAGATCTATTTTTACAACTCTGGACTAAAGAATATTTCTCTAATGTTAATACAAAAAAAATATTTTCCTAATTATTTTTTAGTTTCTTCAATTTTTACGTCGGATAAAGTATGATTGAAAAATTTATTAAAATTAGTATTAAACCATTTTTTTAATCATTTTTTTTAGGATTTAGACTTTTTCCGATACTTGACTATCAGTATTTAAGTTCGAATTTTATTTTTTATTAACAAAAAGTAATATAATAATATATTAAATCAATGATAACAAAGAGTTTTTAATTCGTGAAACATTTGAAAGCATAAATATGCTTTCCGTGACGTCTTAACATAAAAGTATTTCTTACAACGCTAAAAAATTTTCTTTTTTTGTAAATAATCAAAAATTTATTGGAATGATTTTTACTTGATTTTTAATGAAAGTGAAAATTATTTTATGATTTTTAAAAAATTTTTGCGGCACACTTAAACTTTCATTAAATTTTTATTTTAATATAAAAAATATTTTACCTTCAGAAAAGCAAAGAACTGTAACTGCTAACAAAACTGCTATAAATATCAACTTTTTCGAAATTTTTTCCATTTTTTACAATTATTTAAAAACTGATTAATTTTCAAAGTTTTAATTTTTATAATCTTTAGTTTCTTTTTTCTTAATTTTTGACTAAATGAGACTCTTAATTGCTATTAAAAAGCAAACTTTTGTAAAACATAAAAATATTTTCCATAAATTGTCAACTATTAAATATTTTAAAGACTTTCTTTTCTTACACACTGGATAAAACTGAGCTCAAAACTCGTTTTGCTTCAAAAAATATATTAAAAGATAAAAATTCAATCAATTGATAGATAAAGATAAAATTTAAATTGATAAAACGAAAAAATTTATGTCTGCAAAATTTCACAATCTGATCACTGGAATTCTCCGTGTTAGATCCCTCTATTTTCAATTTCAGTTGACCAAGTGATAAAAATAAACATGTGAGATAACAATAATCTTTTACTTATATAAACTGTCTGACGCTTGTTGAAATCTAAAAAAAAATTAAAATTTATCAGTTGTCGAAAATTTTTATTTTTATCTTTCATAAACGACATCAATTTCATTCGATTTCTGGTAGGAAAGACACTGTAGACTCGATAGCACTCATATCTACGCCTCTTTTCATCCTAAAATAGCCGTTCTCACCCCATCGTTGTCCTATCAAAGAAAAGACGTAAAACAAAAGTTAGAAAGATAAAAAAATTTATTTTTATACATTTTAATCTTTCATATCTCACTTACCCCACGAATTCCTGATAATCCAAAACTTCCTATTTTTTTATCTTCTCCAAAGCCAACAATTAAAACTGCATGACTGCCGCGTTTTTTTTCATTTGGTAGTTTTTCATAAATTCCTGCCTTATAATTATGAAAACTTGGATAAACATGAAATCCGGCTGAAACTGGACCAGAATTTACTAAAGCTTGCATAATTGCTTTCTCATTGTGAAGAACAAAGATTTTTGCTACTTTGCTATGTTTTACATGAGGTCTTGAGTAGGAACAGGAATGAATTCGGTGACCTACATATGGATAAGCCATTACAGCCACTGAGAAAAAAATTTGAAAAGAATTTAAAAAAAAAACAAATTTAAATATTCTTACTCTAAACATTTCATGACTTCCTGTTCCGACAATTTTTGGCTATCGTTATAATGAATCATCATTTGAGCTTCAATTGCAGCGATACTAGCGAAAACATAACAAGAACTGTGAAAAGAAAAATGCAAAAAAATTAAATTTAAATTTATAGAAGAAAATTAAAGTTATCTTTTTTAAGTTGTAGACTATATTAAAAAAAATTTTAAAATGTTAACAAAACTTACTTTTTTTGAGCATTAAAATAATTTGCTTTATTTTAAGGAAAATAAAAGCTCTGATAAAAATAAATGTTAGTTTTCATCATGTGGTAAAATCTAATGTAAATGATTTAAAACTGCTATCATTTTTCGTTGAAATGTCTGAATTGGATATTCGAATTAAAATTTTAAGTTTATTAAGGATTTAATTTATACAATAAAACTGAACTCAACTTTTTCCTCAACTCAAAAATTAAATAGAAATTATTCAAATTTTCTTTAATAAATTATCCAAAATGCGCTAAAATACTTAAACGAAGTCTAGAGAGGAAGTTCTTACTCCTTGGTTTTCATAAAATATTTCTGTTTTTCAACCATAATTTTATTTTCTAGACCCGTCGGTAAAATACTTCTGAAGCAAAAGAAACAATTCTCAATATCGAAAACAATGAATTTAGTTCCAATCAACGCTTTAAGTTCTCTCTAATTTTTATAATGGTATTTTTCTGAAGTTTTTCATTAACAACGACGGGTTTTAACGTTTCAATTTCTTAAATTTTTAAGACATTTTTTACTTTTTGTAAAATTATTGGATTTTTTCCAATAGTTTGTCATTATACAGATAAAGAAAAAAAAATACACGCATAATTTTCTTCTTCTTATTTATTTTTACAGATAAAAATTATTCGCTTCATTTTATTTTTTTAATGTCCAAATCAAATTCCTTCAAATGAATTTAAAATATTAAAATTTTTAATTTGTCATAGAATTTATAAAAGGAAAATGAATATTTAGACTAAATTACTCATTAGATATAATGACTAAATCCACATCCTTTTCCTTCATGAATCATACAAAATTTATTTTAATACTCATCTTAGTTAGTCATTTGGAGAATATAAAAACTAAATCACACTTTTACACAACTCAAATATAATCAAAATAAAATTTTAAAAAGGTTTTTGATTTCGTAAATTTTTCAATAACTTCTCAAAATTCTAAACCTAAATTACGCTAAAATTGAGTAAACTGAACTCGGTGACTCCTACCTACACTGAGAAAAATGTTTTTTAGCTGGCATAAAGTTTGTGCCAATAAAGAACAGTTATGAGTTTTAAAAAGCAAATTTTATTAGACTCATAAAGATTTTTATGAGGTTTATAAAACTTTTCTACCACTTATAAAAAGTTTTATGAGTCTAATAAAATTTGCTTTTTAGGACTCATAACTGTTCTTTATTGGCACAAACTTTATGCCAGCTAAAAAACATTTTTCTCAGTGTATAGAAAAAATATTACGAAAACTAAAACTAAAAATTTTTAAGCTTCTTAAAACATTTTATAGGATTTGGCAGCATGGGTATAAGAAGAAGTATGCGCATACTTTACACCGAATCCTACTTTTTCATTAGTTATGAAAAACTCACTAACACCAATAAACGTTTTAAAATAGATATTGAAAGTATGAAAAGACTTGAAAAAATCTAGTTTTAGAATTAATGTTATAGTGTCATAGAAAACTACCTACACAAAAGAGACAATTTAGAATTTAGAATGAATTTTTTAACTTACCCACATTTTCCTTGATCTTAAACTGGTTGTCAAACTTTCTTTTCTTTCCAATCAAAATTTTTTGGCAAACTAAAACCATCATCAAGGAACTGAAAAGTTGTTGAATTATCGAAATCAAAATTATCTTCAATGTCATTAAATTATCCTGAAATTTCATCTTCTCTCAAATGTGTGAATTGATTTATTCCCATGCTGAATGCAACAAGTCCTTTCTTGTATTTTTCATTGTGTTGCTGAATCTTTTTGTAATCATCCATGAAAATTTTAAATCTTGCTTCATAGCTATCATCTGGTAAAAGTTCAATGTCGATGTCTTTTAAAAATTTGTTGAAAATCTCAACACTTTGATCGAAATTTGAAATTTCTTCACTTCTTGTGATTTCGATTGAAAGTTTTAAACCACAACTTGAAGAAATATAAATTATGGCAAAAAGTATGAAAACTATTGAAATTTTCATTTTAAACTATTCACTAGTTAACTTGAACTACGAATGAACTGAAATTAAATTTTTATCAAGTTTTTATATTCTCATAATGATTAACTTAGATGAGTGTAGAAATAAATTGTGTTTGATTCATAAAGGAAAAGGATGTGGATTTAGTCATTATGTTATGATTTATAAAATGAATAATTTAGTCTAAATATTCATTTTCCTTTTTTCAAAATTCTATGACAAATTATTATTTTTCATTTTTCTGATTAATTTGAAAAAGATATTTAATTTCTATGTCACATTCAGAGTCCGAAATCTTTTCAAGAATAAACAGGATTCAATTGATTTTTAATCGACTAAAATTTAGTTAAATTTCAGTTAATCATTTTAAACAATTAAAATATAATTAATAGTTTTTAACCGACTAAAATTGTCTTAAAATTTATTTGATATAAATTAACTTTACTCGGTTAAAAAGACTTACAAAATTTCAATCGACTAGTGTTTTATTCTAATTAAAAGAAAGTTATTTGAATTTTAATCAGTCGTAACTTTGGGAGACCAAATGGGCCGATTCGAAACACAATTTGAATTGATGCGACTTTTTTTAATTATTTCTAAAAATGAATTAAAGAATTAAAAATAAAATAACTAACAAAGATTAAATTTTTATTAATTTCATTTTATTGAACATTTATATCACACATATAAACACACACGACCAGCGAGTGAAAAAAAAATTTTCTAAATTTGTGATAAGACATAAATAAGTTAAATTTAAATTTAAAACATTTTTCTAAATTTAGATTTATCTTGATTTTCATATTCTTTAATTTTCTCCTTCAGTGCATTAATTTCCTTTGTAACAGTTGACTTTAAATTGTGATCAAGTTCAATGCATCGATAAAAATCTTCTTGAGCTTTATCTGGATTCCATGCACCAACATGAGCTTTTCCACGTCTAAAAAGTGCTTTGAGATTATCAGGATCATATGACAAAACTTCAGTGCAAATTTCAATAACTCGATAATATTCTTTTTGCAGTAGTTTGCATTGTGAGTAATTTAGAAGCAGTGGAGTTTTAATTTTAGCCAAATTGATCCATTCAACATCTTTTGGTTTTTCTCTTAACATTAATTGTTCAACAATTCCCAACGCTTTCGAATAACTTTCTTCTGCTTCCAAAATTTGATTATTTTTGAAAAATTCATTTCCTTTAATTCGATAATCTTCGACAGTTTTTAATTTTTCATCTTCATTCAATTGCCAAGATTCTTTTTCATATTCTTCAGGATGTTCAATTGAAAGAATTTCAAGAGTGAAAATTAAATCACATGGATTTTTAAAAAGTTCATCAAGATCAGCATAGCCAAGTCCTTCAGTATTTAATGTCATTCCACAACAATGTTTTCTTTCTTCTGGATGTTTTACTACGTCACGAATTGTTTTAGATATGAAAGGATACTGCTGCACTAGTGACTTGTCAACTGTAAATTTTGCAACTTCATTTAGTGACATTTTTTGAACAATCACTTCCCATACTTCAAGTTTAAATTTCTTGCCAAGAACCAATTCCATTGGCTTGTGATTAGGTTTTCGAGAATCATCGATAACTTTTTGATTGTCAGCTCTTTTGGTTTCATAATGAAATTTCACTTTTGTTCCAGCTGTTAATGGAATGTATTTGGTTCCAGCATAAATTATTTCTTTTTTAATTAAAGCTTCATTTATGTCACACATTTTTAATTTTTTATTTTTGTTTTGATCTGAGTGAAAAAATTTGTTTTACATTGATTACTTTGTTTTTGATTGAGTTTTAAAATATTTCCGTTAGGATCGCTAGTGATCGATTTTATTTAAAATTTTTCTTAACGGATTTTTTATCGCAAAATTAGAGGGTTTTTATTTCTTAAAAAAATTTGATGAATAGGTTTTACTGGATGTTGGAGATAGAACCCATAAATAATCCACAAAAAATTTTCAGAAAACAACAGAAAATCTTAAAAAAAAATTGCAGTCACGTTTTATATTTTCTTTAGAAGCTCGAGTTCTGAGTTGCCTTGGTGTGTCAGTAGTAAGACGCTAGCCTAGCAAGCTGATGGTTCTGGATCTGAATCCCGAGATAGAAGCTTTGAGGATTCTGATTTTTTCAGATATTTTTTCACGCTCAGAACTTACTGCTATCGGATTGTAGTATAAAAGGTAAAAAATATTACAAGGACTTCAGGCTCATCCCCTGTATTAATTACAGTGTCATCGGAATGAAGGATATATTGTTGTGTGATGGAATACGCTTCAAATTAGTTGCCTACTCTTCACAATGAACCAATAGGTTCAACCAAAATCATCATCACATAAAATATGTGCAGATATTGAAGGCAAAAGCTACTTTCCAAAAATAGCTAGTTCTTATAGTACAATTCGCAATTCTGTTTTTGTTTTTATTTGCAAGCAGATAATATTGCAGTAAACAATTTATTTAAAACTGACCTATATCAATTTTGATAAAAAAAAAAAATTATTATTATCAACACATATTCTCCATGAGACGTACTATTTAAATTGTATTTTTACTTCTCACTTGAGAACATTCTTAAGAAAATTATCCAAAAACTGAACAATTTGGTTCAAATATTATTTGATTTTTTTGTAATTTTTCATCATTTATAATAAAGCTGAAAAAAAATTTTATCTTTTCAGTTCAGTTAATTTAATTTAAATTTTTATGATATTTTTTGCACATTAATGCGCATTAAATTGAAATGATAAAATATTTGATTAACAATAAACGAAAAAATAATATTTTTCTACGTTTGTCCTTGAATAAAATTTAAATGCTTTTCTTCCAAAAATTAATTCTAATTTATTTTTAAAGAGTTATTCAAAAACAATAAAACGCTTTGATTGACCATTATTCTTACTACAAAATAAAAAATCGAATAAATAATTTTCCCATAAGCAATATATGATTTATTTTTTAGATAATGTTTGGGTTGACAAGTAAAATTTTGTTTACTGCGGTTTAACTCTAACTTCATTACAAAGTTGTTTTTGCCGAGTTTGCAAAATTTAGCCGATTTTCTGTAGGATTTGGCATGACTTTTTGTAGAAAAAAAAAATTTTGTCAAATTTTCTTATTGTGAGCATTTCTACAAATAAATAGTTTTATAACAAGCCATCGATAATTACTTTTAGTTGTGTTTGTGAAAAGTTAGGAACTTTTAAAAAGTTTTCCGATTTTAGACGAAAATAAATTGCCCTACTAGAGGTCAACGAACTTTCTCTTGATTGCATAATATACAATCTCATTGCATTATACAGGGTTGGAAATCTGTGATAATCTGTTTACAGAAAATAGAAAAATTCTGTGCACAGATGAAAATCTGTAACAGAATAGATTTTGTGAAAAACTGTAACAAAATCTGTAAACAAATTTTGTTTTTTCTAAACCTGGTATTATACATATTATAAATTAAATTTCATGAAAAAAAATCTAGAGCTCTTTAAGCTAAATTTTATTTAACATTATATATTAAAAATTACAGAAATATAACATACACTAATATTTGGAATATTACAATCAATTTTATAATTTAATAATGCTGCGTAATCTTACAAGTTTTTTCTTTCTCCAATGTACATTTATAATGGAAAGAATCAAAAATAAAAAAACGATTGAAAATTTTTTTGGTGGCCTCAGAAAATTTTTTTCCTTATACAAATATTTTTGCATCTTAATCAAAAAATTTTCATCAAAATTAACTTATAAAAATATATTTTTTCGAGATTTTTTTGTCCTTAATTATTCTAAGCTTTAGCTAAATTTTTAGTTAACTTAATTGTAATTTTTTAGCATCAAAATTTGACTTTAGCATGCTTTGACTTCAATATTTTGTTTCCATTCCATGTTTTAAATAAAACATTTTTCAGTCAATTCTTAACGTTCTTGCAAGTTTTCTAAAGGAACATACAAAACACTCGAGAGCATTGTTTTGACAATTTCAGTATTAGAAATTCTATCGAATTGTGTCATTTGTTTTTCTTCACCTTTTTCACCAATTGGACAAACCATTCTTCCGCCTATATTTAATTGTAGTAAAAGTTCAGTTGGAACTTCTTTAATTGCAGCACCAACATGAATAACATCATATGGTGCTAAGCTCACATAACCTTTTCTACCATCACCTTGAATAATTTTGACTTTTGCTTCACCAATTAAACGTTGATCATCAGCATTGAGATTTTTAATTGCAAAATCAGCAATTTTAGGTTGATGTTCGATTCCAACGACAATTCCTGTTGCTTCAACTCCTTTTTCTTTAGCTTTTGCTTCAATTAATCTTGCAAAGCAAGCACTTAGATAACCTGTACCAGAGCCAATGTCCAAAACTCTTGAATTTTCTTTTATGACACTTGATAAATTTTCAAGTGCATATGCATGAATATGTGGTGATGAAATTTTTGTATTACCACCAATAGGCTCTTGTTCATCAACGAATGGATTTTTTGAAGGACAATAATGTTTTCGATCTGTCTGTTTCATGACCTCAGCAACTATTTCACTTCTGATTATTGACAAATCTGTTTAAAAAATTTCCATTAATTTATCAAATTAAATATAAAGCGCAATATTGTGAAATAAGGTGAGAATCACCTTGAAGTTGTTGAATTAATCCTTCATTTGAACATGCTTTTAATACCCAAGCCATTTTCTATGAGATTCAATTGCTTCTAAAATTTTATCACTTTATGAACTTATTGTAAGAAATTATAAATAATTTTAGAGAGCGAACAAAAATTTTTTACTTCTTGCTTTTGCGTTTCTCTTTCACTAAATGACTAATCCTTATTCAGGGTTCTTGCAATTCAATTCAAACCGTAAGGGGTCTATGCTGGAATTTTTTATTTGATGAAAAAAAAAGTTTATTTCGCAGTTATTTGTGGAAAATTTACTTTAACCGTTTTAGAATTTTTATATATTTCTGATAGAGGCGCTGTAAATTGCTAGCTGATAAACATTGTAAGGAAAGAATGTTGATGTTAGAAGTCAATGACCGTTTTTCCTTTTGTTACATAATTTATAAACAACTTTGTAGTATTGTGTAATATCTACACGGAGAAAAACAAATTTTTGGTACAAGGCTAAAAAACTTTGAATTTTTGAATTTTATAGATGAATGAAATGAATTTATTGTTTTTTAATTTTCATAAACTTTCAATTAATTGAAAACAAAAATTTATATTTGCTTTATTCAATTTTTATCGAATCAAATTAAAAGAATTAACTATTTTATTTTCAAGCTTATGACTTAATAAAACCTGTTGAACATTGAGTTTGCCCGAAATTTGAGACGAAAAAATACATTTCTTTCTGTCTTGTCTGTAACTGTGCTGCTTTGACATTGAAAAGGAATTTGATATTTTGTGCACATGTTCAATCTGAAACGGAAGTAAAAAAGCTTAATGTCGGAGATATTTTACTTTTTGTAGCGAAAAATTTTTTTTCTTTAAAATTTTGATACTTTTACATTTTTAAATTAGAGATGAAATTTTTAGATAATTGCCAGTCGAGCAAAATCAGCAATGTTTCTTTTTAAGTTTTCAACAGGTAGTTCCAATTTACACTGAACAAATACAGTTCTATTCCAAGAAAGCTGGAATCAAGGACTTCTCAGGACATGAATTTAACTTTATATTGATGAACTTTATTTTTATTTATAAAATATATTTTTTTGTATATATACTAGGTAGAGGGAAATATTGCGATAATTGAAAAAGATTCAAATTGATAGAAATTTCGATAGTTTTTCTAACGCTATAATAAAACGATAGAAAAAATTATTGCACTTTCTTCTATTGCGATATAATCACAATTTATATAGAAGATTGCAGCAGAAATTCCAAAATTGATAGCTTCTATCGCAATCGTCTTTTCTATCAACTATCATGATTTCTATTATTTTCGTCTTCTTGTTAGTAACGACTCTAAATTATTTTCATTTACAAAAATTTTATTATACATTAAGATTTTGTAAATTACAAACAAACGCACACGCATATTTGAATAATAGAATATAAATTTTCTTTTTATATATTTGATATAATGCTGCGTAATTTCACAATCTATTCTTTCATCAATTTGTATTTTAATGGCAAGCAGGTGCTTTCTTTTCATATAAAAAACATCATTCGTACATTTTTCTACATAAAGTATTTTCTTTTATTTGCATTAAAGTAGAAAATAATAAAATTTAAATTTATCAAAATTTCCATTCTTAATATCAAGGAGACAAAAAAAGGGTTCAACTTTTTTTTTCAAAATCATTAATAAAGTTATCTTTAGCTAGCAAAAAAGTCAATACCAGTGTAGCTGATGGATCTTAGTGTAGCGGCTTGGCAGTTATAATAAGTGAATCACATGATATTATTCACTTGTTATAACCTGCATTTCAGTAACAATAAAGACGTTTAAGAAGATCAGCCCGCTTTTCATTTCACACTTTTTAGCTGCCTACGCTTTTCTCGTTGTCTTTTTCAGATCTCTTTACTAGGCTTAACGTTTAATAACAGCGACTTATTATTCTAAATCATACATAAAGAAATTTTACAATAAAAGGTTATTATTAACATATAAAGAGGAAACAATTTTAACAAGAAATTTAACAAATAACAAATTGACAATAAAAGTTCTTTATAGTTTCATACACAATTCCTGAGCTCAATAATTACTCTATTTTTGCAGTTAAGAGTTGTTTTCCCTTCTTCATATAAGAAAATCTCCTTAAACCCTACTCAAAAAATTTATTGCAAGAGAAATTTTTTTTAAATTTTCAATAATTTTTTCAATTACTTTTTAAGCTTCAAAATTGACTAGCGTATATCTTTTTTACTAAATAACTCTTTCTTTAGTGTCTTTTTAAAATGATAAAATTTTTAATTTTCTGGTAAATATTCCAAAGGTGCATAAACAACACTCGAAAGCATTGTTTTGACAATTTCAATATTTGAAAGTCTGTCATATTGAATCACTTGTTTATTTTCACCATTTTCACCTGAAGGACAAACCATTCTTCCGCCCGTATTTAATTGTAATAAAAGTTCTTCAGGTTCATCTTGAATTGGTGCATCAACATGAATAACATCATATGGTGCCAAATCTAAATAACCTTTCCTGCCATCACCATGAAACACTTTGACTCGGCCTTTACTAATTAAACTTTCATCGTCAGCATTGAGATTTTTAATTGCCATTTCTGCCAATTCTAATTGACTTTCAATTGCAACAACAATTCCTGTTGCTTCAACTCCTTTTTCTTTAGCTTTTGCTTCAATCATTCGAGCAAAGCAAGCTGTCAAGTAACCTGAACCAGAACCAATGTCTAAAATTCTTGAATCTTCTTTAATAAAATCTGATAAAATTTCAAGTGCATTTGCATGAATATGTGGCGATGAAATTTCTTCATTGCAACCAATTTCACCCGGTTCATCAATAAATGGATGTTTAGATTCACAATAATATTTACGATTTGTCTGTTTCATAACTCCAGCAACAATTTCATTTTGAATTATTGATAAATCTATTTTGAAAATTTCCATTAATTTATCAGATTAAAAATAAAATTGCAACATTATGAAATTGATAAAAAATTTACCTTGAAGTTGCTGAACAAGACCTTTATTTGAACATGCTTTTAATAAAAATGCCATTTTCACTAAGTTTTAATTAATTTTAAACTTTTTTTCTATCTAATTTGTTAATTTATAATTTTTTTAAATTTAAATATTGCGACAGAAATTTTTATTACTTGTTTTGTCAATAGCTTTTTAGTAAATAAATATTCATCCGGCAGGGTTCTTACAATTTTGTTCGCGCTCAATATATTTAGATATTTACTTTGTATCATCTTTAAAAGAAAAAACTTTAATTTCGCAGTTGTTTTTAAAAGATTTTTCTAACTGTTTTAAAATGTTTGAAATTTTCTATGAATTTCCAATAGAGGCGCTAGAAGCTGTTAGTGGAAGAAAAGGAAATAATTTTCACTTTTATTTATAAAAAATTATTTTAAATCGAAGCCTGTGAACTTTTTGATTACTTCATAAAAATCAAAAAAAATTCCAGATTTGTTATATTTTACAAAAATTTGTGGAATCAGTGATTTCATGCCATAAATTTAAAATTTTATTCTTAAAAAATTGAATTTTTATAAATATTTGAAAATTATCAGAAAAGTTGATGAAATCGAAACTAATTCATATTTGTTGATTCAAAAAATAAATAAAATTTCTGAAATGTGTAAAAAGACAAATGATACCAGCAGAGTTGATAAAGCAGTTGTCTTTCAACAGGCAATTTTCTAAGCTTATGCCTTTTAGAAGGCAACTGCTTCCTTAGAAGCTTTCTGGAAGGTCGGCTTTTTTCGCAGTCAGAAAAACAGGAAGATAGGATGCCATTGACTTAGAAGAAATAGAAATTGATCAATTTTGAATACAAATAAAACAAGAGTAAGCTATATCACTTAAGTTGCAGCTGTGTTATGTCAATTTTAAACTTCGACTTTTTTTAAAAAATTCTTAAGAGCGAAAGAAAAAAATTGACATAATCATTGACAAACTCAAATAAAAATCTTTTTTAAAAACTCTTATTTTTCTTGTTAAGATCTAATTCTTAATCAGCATGATAAAAGTTTGTATGCTTGTTTGTTTATTTGTGTCTTTTTTTGAGACTCAAAGTCTTCATTCATTCTGCGCGACATTAATTCTTGTTATGTACATTTCAATTACAAAGAATAACGAAAGAATTATAATTTCGGTAAACAGATTGTTCCTTTAAGAAATTTCAATGTAACAGATAAAATTTTATTTTTTATTAATTTATGAAGCTTTGAATTTAAGAATGGCTTAAAACTGGTGAACTTTGCCGGTAATTGTCGACTCTTTCCTGATACTTTTTTTTCTTGTCTGATACTATTTTAATTTAAACTTTTGATGAAGTTCACATTCTTAGTTGAAGTTTTAATTTGTAAAATTTTTAATATGAAAAATGCAGTTTTATTAGAGAGAGAAAATTATTGTACACTTGTAATTGTACTCTCTTGCTCTCATTAAATTCGTTCTTTGTATCATTCTCATTTAGATATGAATAAAGTTTTAGTTTCTGTAACATTCGGAATCAGATAAGTCGTGTCTTGATTATTTTCTTGCTTTCCAGATTTAACAGTTTTTTCCTAAAAAGCACTTCTTCAAATATCTTAAGGCAATCATTTAGTTGATAAATATCATTTAGGACTCACCGAATCTTTTACATCAAACTTCATTAAAAGATCTCAAATCAAATGCTGTAATGGTATGGTTTAGTTCAATAATCTAGCAAATAAATGTTTTTATCACTTCAATTAAATACAGGCAGAGTTGAATAAACTTACTTATTTGTAAAGTCTCTTAAACGTGACGTTTTTATTCGCATTGAGACTAAAATCTTTGTTAAACATTGTATAAAAATAACAAATGTTTTTAGGCTATTTAGATTGTCCCTTGAAAGAAAGAAAATTAAATAAAAAGAAAAAATAAAACTTTTTCGATTAAGATTTTTATGCTTCATAAAACTTTGTAAAAAAAAACTTCATGGAAATTTAAATATAAATAAAACTTGATTCATAGTAGAAATAAAAGAAAACGAAAATTTTTGAATATAGCATAAGACATTTATTAGACAATAATTTAATCATTTGAGTTTTGATAAACATTTATGGTAATTGTTAATTTGAAGCTTACTACGATTAAATACAAAAATATTAAAATTAGAAAATTTTTCCCATGCTCGAGTGTTTTTGAATGTATTTTTTTTTTGGTCTTTAGTCAGTCAAAGGAACAAACATGACATTTGTTAAAACTTTTTTGGCAACATCCTTATAATTAATTCTGTCATATTGCTCCATTTTTTGAGTATCACCTTTTTCACCAACAGGGCAAAGTAATCTTCCATTAATATTCAATTGTCGAATTAACTCAATTGGAGTGTCTTGTGCAGCAGCACCTACATAAATAACATCAAATGGTGCTTGACTCATGAAACCTTTTCTTCCATCACCTAAAGTAATTTTAACTCTTCCATCATTAAATAAATTTGGATCATCTCTGTTGATGTTTTCAATTGAAAATTTTACCAAATCTGAATTATGTTCGATTCCAATAACCATTCCAGTTGGCCTCACATTTTTCTCTTCTGCACGTGCATTAATGAGTCTTCCAAAGCATGCTGTTAAATAACCAGAACCAGAACCAACATCCAAAATTTTCGAACTTGGAGTTATGAAATCAACAAGATTTTCTAGTGCATAAGCATGCATGTGTGGTGCTGAAATTGATGTATAATCACCAATTGAGTCGGGTTGATCGACATAAGGATTTGCAAGATTGCAGTAGAATTTTCGATCAGTTTTTTTCATTACATTTGCAACGATTTCGCTTTCTATTGCGTTGCAATCTGAAAAAAAAGAACAAAAAAGGGGAAATATTAACACCAAGACGTAATAGAAACATTTTATGGAAATTTTTTTCTTAACAGAATATTGTGTGAAATTTTGATATAATAAATTATCAGAAAAATATATTTATTGAGTTAATATTTAAAAATAATAAATATGCAAAAAAGTTTTAAAAAAAATTATCAAATATTTTTTTGATATCAAGGTAATGGGCAAACTTTTTTGTTTCTGCCTTTTTTAATTTTTAAGGTCTATATTTTATGTGTAAAAGAGGAAGAATGTTTTATATTGCCTTTTATGTTCCAATATCCACTCTCTTGAGTCTAGCAAAGCATTAATTAAATATTACTAATAATTAAAATTTATTTATCTACTTAATTATCAAAAATAAATTTCTAAATAAAAAACAAAATTATAATAAGATTAAGAGTTGTTGGAAATAAAATAAAACAAATTTATTTATAAGAGTTGAATCCTTTGATATTTCTTCAAATAAGCTTCACAAGAAAATCAGAAAACTTTTGTACAAAATATATCTTTATAAGAAAAGAGCAACCTTCATATAATATTCAAATAGTTTATAAATGTAGCAATCATTTCAAATCTACGTTGAAAAATTATAAAATTAATTTCTCATAAGCTCTAAAAGTTAGTAAAGAAATTTTTTTCTAATTATTACACACCTATCGTCTTCTCTTAATTATGAAAGACAGCTCTTTTATAGTAGAACAAGAGACACTGCTCTTATAATAGAAAAGAAATTTTCATTTTCGAAAATTTAAAAAAAGAAATACTCTAAAATAAAAATCAAATTTTTTTAAAGAAAGTTCTTTAATTTTTAATTCAAAAAAGGCTCTCATATTTAGACAGGAAGGTTTTTATATTTGAAAATAATTTCGGGAAGATCAAATATTTAAAAAATATATCTTAAGTTTTCTTTAAAAGAGCTGACTAAGAGCCTATTAGAGGGAAAACGACAACAACATATTATTTGAGATAAAATGTTTTTGTTGTAAGTTAATGAGAAAAGCAGTTGTTCGTAAAACACGAAATGCGAAAATTAATCATTAATTTTTTTTATTCTCTAGCAGCACAAGTAAAATTTATTTATAAAAATTTTTATAGGAAGCGTAACGCAAAAATTCTTAGAGTTATTTACAAACAGTCTCTAAATGACATAATTATTAGAATTTAATACGTAATTGTAAGATCAAGGGGTGCACAACTGATAATATTTTTAATAAAATTTTTTTATAGAGTTCATACCCTTAGTGTAAGAAATTATTTTCTAAACTTTTTTAAATTATTTCTTTTTTCACGACACACAAAAATTTAATATTTTTTACATTTTTAAATTATTTTAATTTTTCACCATTATATTAAAATATTTTGATTTTTCTAATAGAAATTCAAAAAAAGTTAAGTTTTCCAAAAAATTTATAAATATTTAATAAAGTTTTAAAAATTTTGGTTTTATAAATAAATATAATCTTTTTTAAATAAAAAAGAATTATTTATTTTGAAAGAATGATTAATTGAAATAAAATTAGGATCTGTCTAAATATAACGTAACTCAAAATTTGATTATTTTAGATATTTTTTCTCCTCCTTTTTGTCCTGCTATTATGATAATAAATTAATTTTCTTTTAAATAAAACGTAACGCTTACTCAGACACTTTCTTTCTCTCTTCATCTCATTATATCCAAAGAGATCCTAATTGTATTTAAAATTTAAGGCCTGAAAACTCTTTATGTTTACTATGATTATTTTTATTTACATTTTTGATATTTGTTAAAAACTTAAATTTTAAAGATAAATATTCACAAACGAAGATTGGTCCTTAGTTTATATGACTAAATTAAAATTTCAGGCAAAAGAAGCTGATTTAAGAAAATTTGAAACCAACGAAAAACAAAGAAAATAAAAAAAAATCATGATTGAAATCGACAGAGTTCTCAGACCTCCTGGCGTCAAAATTTTTCTTTTATTCTTTTAATTAAATAAATTATAATAAAGATAAATTATTTTTAAATCAAGTTCATGCACTCATATTTTTTTTTCTATTTACATTTTTGTTTTCATTCTATTTTACAAGTGTAGGAAGCCTTGCGTATTACACATAATTAGAAAAACAATTAATTATTTTCTTTTTGTTGATAACAATTAAATAATATAAATAAAAATGTTGATAAAAATATTTAAAATGAATAAAAAAAATTATAATTTCAAAATAAAAAGAAATTGAACGATATTTCATAATTTTTCTAAATACAAAAAATTCTTATTTATTTTTGTTTTAATTTATAAATTAAACACTCACCTTGTAATTGTTTAACTAATTCTTCTTGTGTATCAGTAACAATTTGCCAAGACATTTTGAAATAATTTTTTGTCGTATTTTTTCAAATATTTGTCTCTCACAATAAAAATAAAATCGACTTGCTCTCAAGACTTCACAACATTGAATGAAGTAAAAAAATTCTCTATATCTCGTTGATATACTCACTCGACACGTGTAAGCGAAAAAATTTCATAACTAACAGTCAGTCGCTGTACACTATGGAAAATTTCTATTTTTATTACTGACTAGAATAAAATTTCGAAAGCTTTTTTTTAAATAATAAAATATTTTGTCTTTTTATTTAAGTTTTTATTTTAACATTAAACATTAATTGTAAGTAAATAAATATAATTATTGGAATTTTCCATTTTAAGACAAATCTTTTAATGGAATATAAATGACATTTGTTAAAACTCGTCTTGCAACGTCCTTAAAATTAATTCTGTCATATAATTCCATTTGTTGTGTTCCACCTTTTATGCTGACAGGACATAACATTCGTCCATCAACTTTCAATTGTCTTATAATATCAGTCGGCATGTCTGTCGCAGCTGCACCCACATGAATTACATCATAAGGTGCAAATTCCATACAACCTTTTCTACCATCAGCCTCAATTATTTTCACTCTACCTTCGCTAATTAATTTTTCATCATCTGCATTTAAGTTATCTTCAGCCAATTTTACCAATTCTGGTTTATGTTCAACTCCAATAACCACTCCGGTAGGGTCTGTGTTGCTCTCAGCTGCCTTAGCTTCGATGAGACGAGCAAAGCAAGCCGTCAGGTAGCCAGAACCTGCGCCAATGTCCAAGACCTTCGAGTCCGGTTTAATAAATTTATAAAGATTTTCAAGTGCATATGCATGCATGTGTGGTGCTGAGATTGTTTCATTTTCACCAATTGGCTCTGATTGATCAATGTATGGATTTGGAACGTGACAATAATATTTACGGTCAGTTTCTCTCATAACATCGATAACAATTTCTGTTTTAACAGCGCCAAAATCTGGGAAATTCGAGAAAGATGTTATGGAAAATTTTTACATTTTTTTCTTTTGTTTATATGTGTATTTGAGTCTTTTTTGGTATATTAAATTTTTTCAAATTCGTTACCTTGAAGCTGTTTAATTAAGTCAATATTTGATTCTGCTTGAATTTTCCAAGCCATTAAAAAAAGCACTGTGAAATTTGTAAATAAAATTGACGAGAGAAGAAAATAATGAACCACTCACATTGAAGCTTAGAAGAGGAATGAGAAAAGATTCTTGTTGGTTTACTACTTTATATAGAAACATTTTCTCAACAGGGTTCAGTATGAGGAAATGTTTTTTTTGTATTATAAGGCTTTCTACAACGTATTTAAAAGCAACTTTATTTTGTCAGTTAAAATTTTGTAAATAAACTTATTAAATTTTAATAAAATTTTAAATATAAAAAATAGTTTTTTGCGCATTTTTTATTGGAAAAAAACGTTTATTTTTCTTTTAAAATACTTCTTGAATTCACAAAATAAAATAAGTGTACACACGTGTAATAAAGGTAGGTCATGGAAAATGTTCATGAAAATTCCCAAGTCTTAGCATTTGATTTCTTCTTGAAAACTCTGTTTTTTTTTTGGGGGAAAAACAATAATGATTGTTACTCTACATATTTATTATGTAAAAATTTCCATGATATTTTAATTTGGATATTTTTCGAAAAATTTTAACGAAATTAAAGACTATTTTTGTAATCTAAGGTATTAGTAAAATGGAAAAGGAAATTCATTAAGCAAAAAGTTTTATAGTTTTAATATTTTGTTATATCTAAATAGTCTCAAACGTTAGCTTTATTGACTTACAGAAATTTTCCTTTATGCTTTTTAAGACAAACAAAAATCAGTATTGAATTACACATATTTTGTATTAAAAATTTTTTGGTAATTTGTAATGCTTTTTTGATGGAATTGTTTTCTTTCATGATTTTAAAAAATTTTAAAAAATTTAAGAGACTTAAGTTGGCAAATTACCAAGGGATGTAAACTCTATCAAAAAAAGCAAAAAATTTTTGATATTTTTCATATAAAAACATTTTTCAATAACTACTCTGTTTTATTCTAATCTCTTGCTAATTATCAAGTTTTAAACAAGAGGAAACAACTCTTGATAGTGAAAACAGAGTGACTATTAAAACTCAAAAATTTTTGCATGATGCTTTCAATTTTTTTTGCTTATTTGATAGAATTTTTTGTAATATTTTTAAATAGATCTGTTACCCCTTTATTTCTACATAACTAATAAAGAAATATGTTGAAAAACGTTGTTTTGACTCAAATCATGGATTTTTCTTTCTCAGTCTAAACATGGTATAAAAGTTTTTTTTCTTGTTTTGTTTAAAATAAATTTTAAGTGTTTTAAATGCTGTTTCATGGAATTATCATGAATTATATTATTATTAAAACTTTTACATGTGGAAAATAGCAAAAAACTACTAACTAGATTCTCCTTTTTCAACTCTGATTAAAAGTTAAGAGAAAACATATTAAAAATACAGTTTATAAATTATTATTTGAGATCAACAGGAAACAACTCTATCAAAAAATTTAAAGAATTACCAAATTTCTTGATGAATCTATAAAAAGATTTAAATTTCAATGTTTGATTTGTTTACGCTATTTTTTGTCAAGAGTTCTTCCTGCTTTAAAACAAAAATAAAAAGATAATAAAAGTTTTTTTGGGTATGTTTTGATATTATGTAATAGAAAAAAAGAGGTGTGTCTGTGACGCAATAGAAAAATATTTCTGATTATTTTCATACGTTTTAAGTGTCAAATGATAAGTGAATAAAAAATAGTGCCTTATTCTAGTTGCTTAATAAAATATGTTGTCAAAATTTTTTAGTTTGTTACGGAAAAGTTTTACCACACAGAATAGTGTCTATTTTCTAAAGATAAATATGAAATCACAAAACTTAGAAAGAAATTTACATTTAACGTCTTTTGAGACATTTTCCTATAGACTTTTAGTCTTGCTTTGTTCATCAATACTTGAAAATAATCAAAGTCTATATGAAGTAATGTAAAAACAGAAGCTTTAAAATTTTCAAACTTTCAATGGAAAAAAAAATCTTGATAGTGAAAATAAAGTGACTAATAAAACTCAATAATTTTGTATGAAATTAACATAAAAAATTTGTTAATTCGTTAGATTTTTTGATAAAGTTAATTTTCTTGCAAATTTCTAATTTTTTAAATTTTAAATTAAATTAAAAATGATTCTTTTTTATATGTAAGAAGCAAACCCAAAATTTTGAAATTTTTGTAAGCCATTAAAATTTATAAAAAACAGTCACGTTTCAATCTGTCGTCCATAAATAAATTAACTTAGACGGCGGGTTTTACTGTCAAAACTTTTATCAAAATCCGCCGTTGTAGATTTGAATTTAGCTGTGAAATCCAAACTTCATATAGCTTCATTACATTTGTTTGCTTTCAATTTTCAATTAAAATTATTTAATAAGGACATTAAAAGTAAACGACCATTGTTTGGAATATTTAAGCGCATTTTTGCAGTCTTGCATTGCCGAAAAGTTTTAAGTAATCAATAAAAAAATTTTGTTTACAATTTTCAATATGAAAATTTTAAATTCGTAATTTCTCGAGTTTTGGAATCATTGACAGCTTTGTAGCTGTAATTGTCATCAATAACTCGATAACATAAATCGAAAGTATAAAACCGGAAGTCTTTATGTATTGTAATTTTTAAAATCTCAAAGCAGCTAACTGATCAGTCAAAGTGAACTTATAAACTGCATTTTATATACAAAAATGCGCTAAAAAGTTAATTATTTTTTAAAAATTCTTTGAAAAGTATGACAAATATTTATAAGTTATTGCTTTAATGAGTTAAGCAAATTCAAAAGTTTAAATTAAAGAAGCTTATTGAAATTAAGAATGAAAGATTTGTATTTTAATTATTAAAATATTTCAAAATTATTTTTAATGATAAAGTTTAATTTTAAAAATTATCGGCTTAACCACAATATTTTTATCCTTTTGAATTTTAATCGATAAATAATTTATTAAACTTATAATTTGAAATTAAATTTGAAACTTTTTCATTCAAGAAAAAAGTTTAATTTAATTCTCTCAGTGGCACAAACAAAGTATTAGAGAGCTTAGTCTCAACAATTTCATTTGAGCAAACTCTGTCATACTGCATCATAATTTGATCTTTTCCTTCAGGTCCAAGTGGACAAATGACTCGACCGCCAATTTTTAATTGCAAAAATAATTCTTTTGGTTTTTCAACAACTGGTGTGCCAACATTAATAATATCATAAGGTGCAAAATCTTCACACCCAGTTCTTGCATCGCCTTGAACAATTCTTACTCTTCCAGCTGCAATCAATGTTGGTCCATCTAAATTTATATTTCCAATTGCAAATTCAATCAATTTTGGATGGCTTTCCATGCCGACTACAAGACCTGTTGCTTCTATTCCTTTTTCTTTAGCTTTAGCTTCAATCATTCGAGCAAGACAAGCTGTTAAGCATCCAGAACCACAGCCAATATCTAAAATTCGACTGTCAGCTCTAATGCATGATTCAAGATTTTCCAAAATATATGCATGAATGTGAGGTGATGAAAGAGTTGAAAAATTTCCAATATTCTCAGGCTCATCAACAAATGGATCATTGATGCGACAATAAAATTTACGATCTGTTTTTTTCATTGCATCGGCAACGGCTTCAGTTTTGATGATTGACAAATCTAGAAAAGTCAATTGTGCGGGCGAAAAAAATTCCACGAAGATAAATTGTTAATATTATGAAATTCATACCTTGAAGTTGTTGGACAAGACCTTCATTTGTGTCAGATTTGAGTAACCAAGCCATTATTATTTTTGTAATTTTAAAATATTTTTTCAACTTTTAAACTCTTTAAATCAATATTTTTATTTTACACGAATTAAAAAAATTTTTTGCGCACTTTTATTTATTTATTTCCAGGGTCTTTGATATTAAAGTTTTTGTGTAGGGTTGCGAAAATAATTTTTTTCATCTACCGTTATTTGAATTTTAATTACAACGTATATTTGCCATAAGATTCACAATAAAGAGTTATTCAAATATTTCCAGGTAAATTTATAAGCTCATCACAAGAAACATCTTTTATGCACTTCACTTGTAAATAAACAGAAGTCTACAAACCGTTTGAAAACAAAATACGACAAAAATGAATTCAAGTGGTATTTTTCTAGAATGAAATATCCAAGCAACTGTAAAAAATTCATTCATTTAATTGACAAAATAAGTTTTATATCTTTTTTCACAATCTTATGATATTTTTTGTAGGAATATTCAAAAAGAAAAGAATTTATTGCGTTTTTATAAAGATGAAATGCTTTTGGATTTGATAAAAGAAAGTTTTATGCAGAGTTGTTGAACTACTTATCCGTAGCTTGTAGCCAAAATCCACTGTTGCCACTAGCTACTTCTCTAAAAACAGCTTATAGCTACAGTAGTTAAAATGTTATTATAAGCCAAAATCTGATTTTCTATTTATTGGCAAATTTTATCAAATATAAAAGTTTCAATTTTTGCAACTCTGGATTAATGACCTTAACAAAAAATTAAAAGAACAGAAGATTAACAGAAAAATTGATTATTATTTTCAAGTGGTTAGAACTCTTGATAAGCAGAAAAGAGTAACCATTTGTATGAAACTAACAAAATTTTTTTGTTTATTTTCGATATTTTTGATAATGTTTTTGATAAATTTTTTGATAGAGTTCGCACCTCTTGGTTATTTTATTTCAACTTTTTCCTTAAAAAAACACTTCGACAAAATTTTAAAGCAAAAATAATGTGAGGCGACGCAAACAGAAATAAATAAAGTCCATTCTTGTTTTAATTATGTTTCTCTTAAAATTTATGAAACGAAATGCTTCTGCATGATATAAACTTTAAATTTTTCTTATTTTAGAGAATTCAATTAAAAAATCTTTCTAATGATATTTAATTTACCATACTTTGGAAATTTCCAACAAAATTCCTTAAAAATTCCAACATTGAGCTAGTTTGTTTCTGCTTGCGTCGCCTCATATGATCTAAATTAACATAAAAGACGATTAATTCAACGAATTTTTTAAAAAAAAAGAACAATGTACAGATCAAATTAAATTATTAAATTTGGTTAGGTTCAGTTTAAAAAATCTTATTTTAAGACAATTTTTTACTATATCAATATTTAAGAAATTTACCAAACAGAAAATTTAAGTAAATATAAATACGTTATAATTTTCCATTTATTTACCATGAAAGAGCAAATATTTATAAACATACTTTTGATTTTTCAGTCATGTTCAAAATTTTAGCATTAGTTTAAATTTTTTCTTAGTAAAAGTAGAATCTACTTTGTAACTTTTAGCTACTTTCTACAGTAGATTTTGGCTACTTTTTAAAAATTAGCCAGTGGCTACAGTAGATTTTAGCTACTGGCTATGGAACAGTAGTTCAACAACTCTGAGTAAAAAATGCACAGTTTTTAAAAATAAAAATTTTCTTAGCAATTTGAAAATTTGAAAAGATTCTTTTGATTGAGTTTTTTTTCTTTAGATATTTTATTTAAGACAAAATTTCAAGAGTTGAAAACAAACATAATTCGATAAAAGATCATTAAAATAGCTTAAAATTATTTGAATCACTACAAATCGTTTTGTTTCCAATCCTTGAAAAATTCTTTACTAAATTTTTTTAAAAATTATTTTAAAAATAGTCAATAATTAAAATTTTTCAAAATTAGGCAATAAAAATTTTTTTCTGACACTTTTGTTTACTGCGTCATTTTGTTTAATTGTCAAATTTAATTTAAATCAATTGAAAAAACAATAAAATTTAATTCTATTATTTAAATTTTATTTCTAAATTAAAATCGGTGTCAACATCTTAAATTCAAATTTAAAATTCTTGAATTTAAATTTATAATGTAAGGAAAGTAAGAGAAAAATTGTATACAAAGCTTCATTTACATTTCTTAGACAATGTAAATAAATAATTGATTCTGGAATAATTTTTAAATTTGTCATTTTTTTTTTCTTACTCATCTTTAGATTCAATTACTGGAATATAAATTTCATTTGCGAGAAC
>JACWBX010000658.1:46074-57357 GCA_014622435.1 Polypedilum pembai
GGTCTTTGTAACATCACAAACAAAACTACATAGAAACTTTAAGAAAATAAAACAAAAAATTTTAAATTTTTTTCTACTAGAATTAAAATTTTAAATATAAAAAAATACTATTCTAAGACTCATCACTAAAATCAATAAGAGAGAATTTTTTAATAAATGTTTATAAAATATCTATTTAAAAATTATCAAAATAAAGTCCATTAACCTTATTAAATTAGAGTTGTTAAACTACTAGTCTGATGTCAAGAATCTAAATTTCATATGGGTTCGAACTCTTTCAAAAAAAAACCAAAAATTACAAAAAAATTTTGATAATTTTCACACAAAAAATTATTTTTCAATGCCTACTCAGTTTTGCTTATCAAGAGTTCTAGCCACTTGCTAAATGTACTGTAAATAGAATCTACTGCAGAAAATAACCAAGTGCTACAAATTATTTTCTAATTTTACAACTCTGTATAAAAATTCATCAATAATATATGATATAGAGTAGTTTTGGTCAAAGGAAAAAAGTCTCTAAAATTCCTGATCAGTTAATATTTAAATTATTAGGTTTTGACATTATGAACATAAGAAAAAGAGTTATGTACATAATACCAAATCCTATAAAATATTCAATATATGTAAATTTTTCTTGTATAGTTCTTATCGCATAACAATTGGAAAGGATTTGCATTCACGTACAAAGCCTAGTGAGAAACGATTAGTAAATAAGAAAATGTCAATAATATAAATTACAAAAGAGTTATATAGAGCAAATAATGTGAAATATTTTTGGTTTCTGTGATTAATTTTTTACATTTCCTGCTTAGAAAAATAAGAATTTAGTTCTTGCTTACCTTTAACTTAATTTCTTATTTCAAAAATAATGTTGCATTGAAAAAGATTGCATTGACACTTTACAGCAGAGTCTGAACTCGTTTTTCGAATAACTAAATTTCAACTAAATTTTAGTCGATTAGTGTTTTATTTTTAATCGACTAATAATTTGTTGAATTTTAGTCAGTCGCGACTAAAAGATAAAACGATTTCGGACTCTGCGTAACAGCCAAATTTCTGCAGAAATTTTTCTTACTAGTCAGTAGAATTCTATCTACAAAGTGACTCGCACTCTTAAAAAATTCAAGAACAATGCATAAAATCTATCAGATTAGTCTAGATAATTTTTCGTAAAAAATTCTCAATCTTATGTTATTTCTTATTAGGCTTTAGACGAAAATGTATATCCTTTTAGCATAACGATAAGAACTTACATCACATTTGATAAAGATTTTTTAATAATCTCACCTGATCCATTTTTATAATACTGCAATATTTGTTGAGATCCATTTTTAGAATTTATAACACAAAGCATTTGACCACCGAATTTAAGTTGAAAATATAGTTCAATTGGTGTTGTGTCTCTTGTGCCACTAACATATATGACATCATAAGGTCCATAATCACCACTTTCTATTCTTCCATTTCCATGAATTATTTTCACTCTTTCATCTGCTATTAAATCTGGATCATCAGTGTTTATGTTATCAATTGCAAATTCAACTAATTCTTCTTGATTTTCAAATGCGATCACAGTTCCTGTTGCTTTTGTTTGGTTTTCTTCAGCTGATGCTTCTATAAGTCTTGCAAAACAAGCTGTCAAATAACCTGATGCACAGTCTATGTCTAAAATTTTACTATCAGCTTTAATAAATTCATAAAGTTTTTCTAAAATATAAGCATGAATATGTGGAGCTGAAATTGTTGCATATTCTCCAATTGGTTGAGGTTGATCAACATAAGGATAAGCTACAGGGCAATAAATTTTACGATCTGTTTGTTTCATCACTTCTGCGACTTTTTTACTCTTTATTATGCCGTAAGCTAGAAAATTCGGGATAAGTTTTTTTTATTTAGACGCAAAATATTTTGTAATTTTTTTTTTTTGATTTACCTTGAAGTTTTTGAATTAGTTCACAATTTGATTCTGATTGTAATCCTATTTCCATTTTTTTATTGCTGATAACTTTTTTTTATTTCAATTGCTTCCAATTTAGTAGAATAAAAATTCAAAACTGAGAGCGAAAAATATTTTTTTTGTTTACTTCCCTATACAGAAATATTTTTATGCGCGTTTTTTTTTAAGCAATTGATTCAAGGGAATGAAAGAAATTTAAAAAAAAAATCTTCATGTTTGAAGGGCTCTCAAGGTTATGTGTTCATGAAGATGTTTCATAATCTTTTATAATAGAAAAAAAAACAATTATCAATCGATTAATGGAAAAAAACTTTAACTACTTTAATTATTTATGAAAATAAAAATATTTCAATAGAAAATTCTTGAAAAAGAAATTAATTTTTATTGTAAACAAGATTTAAGTTTTTCAAAATAATCATTAGGAAAAATTTTTTGTTTGTAAATAATCACAGCTGTTTTTTGAAAATATTTATTTTAAGAAATAATAATCGAAAAAAAATTCTTTTCAGAGGATCCTTCGTCAATTGTGTAACACATGAAAATTTTCGAAAGAAACTCTTTAAACTTTTTTTTCTTATGTAAATGCAGTTCTATGTTTATTCTGTTGATTATAAGTTCATGAACAATATCATTTCATTTAAAGTTAAGTTTCTTTCCACTTTTCTCTATAAAGTATATTTTACTCCAGGGCTGGACACTTTGAAAAAAAAAAACCAAAACAAATACTCAAATTTTTTAAAACTCATTTTTAAAAATGTTTAATGACTACTTGTAATATTACTTTAATCGTTATTAAATCTCAATTTTAATATTTATTATAGCTCTACCTGATAATTTTTCAGTTCAAAAGCCTTTGATTGACTCTTCAAAAGTATCATAATTAAAATAATAAATTTCAGTTTTTGGGCTTTAATTCATGAATGATGTGACTATTTTCCACAATATTGCTTGTAGTTTAATTCTTGAAAAAAAAATCAGTTATTAATTTTTCAAAAAATTTTGCGTGATTTTTGTCAAAAAATCAAAACCCGAAGTCAACTAAAATTTTCTTCGTAAGTCGACTAAATTTAGCCGTCTTAGCATACAAGTTTTTAGTCGACATCGAGCTCTGATAAATTCAGATAAAATATCTTCATACAAAAGCATAGAGTGTCCATTCCTGGGTTTTAATTATTAATTATTAATCATTATTTTTAAGTTTTCAAAATAAAATTAAATGAGATCAAGGGGCTTCAAACTTTCTCAAAAACTATTAAAAATTTTTGATATTTTTCAGTGGCTATTTTGTTTTTTTTTTGAAGTGTTCTCACCCCTTGTTAAAATTATTAAATATATTTAAATTCTTAAGTTCAGAGTTGTTTTAAACTACTTGTCCGTAGTTAGTAGTCAAAATTTACTGATGCTAAATAGCCATAAAATAGCTACAAAATTAGATTATATTTTTACAACTCTGCTTATGTTGATATTTACATTTCAGTACAAAAATAAATTAAATAAACTTCAAAATGATATTCTATGGAATATTGAGTGATTTTTGTTAAGATTAATGTATGAAAAAGTAAATTTAGAAAAGTGAAATATTTTTTGAGCTTTTATAATTAATTAAATTACCAAAAAAAATTTTTTCTATGTACAACCATAATTATGACAAGCATTTTGAAATCATTAAGCCTTTAAAAAAATTTAAGATTCAAAAAGATGAGCGCAGGTTTGCGTAGATAAATTTTTTGAACCTTAAAATAATTATTAAAGTGTGAAATAAATTACTTAAAAATTTAAATTTCATCTTTAAATGAAAATTGTGGTTCATTAATATCAGTCATGTATGAATCGTTGACAGAGCTTTCAGGTGTATCAGGAAGATATCCTTCAGGAGCAACAGTACTTGGTGGCGAATCAATTCTATCAATTAAAGGATCAAAGACAACATTTGTTAAAACTTTTTTCGTAATTTCTCCTGAAATGCTTCGGTCACATTGAATCATTTGTTGAACACCATCTTTGTCACCAACAGGACAAAGCAAACGACCATTTAAATTCAACTGCATTAAAAGCTCTGTTGGAATTTCAGGTATTGCAGCACCAACATGAATTACATCAAATGGTCCACAATCTTCAAAACCTTTCCTTCCATCACCTTCGATGATTTTCAACAATCCACTTGAAACTAATTTTGTATCATCTGCTGTTGTGTTTTCAATTGAATCTTCAACCAATTTTTGATTTGGTTCAACTGCAAAAACTATTCCTGTTGCTTCTTTTTGAGACTCATCTGCACGAGCTTGAATAAGACGAGCAAAACATGCAGCCATATAACCAGAACCAGAACCAATGTCTAAAATCCTTGAATCATGTTTGATAAAATCAACAAGCTTCTCAAGTGCATATGCATGCATGTGTGGTGCTGCTAAAAATGCATTTGAGTCAATCAACTCAAGTCGATCAATGTATGGAATTACAAGATTGCTGTAAAATTTTCGATCTGTTTCTTTCATAACATTTGCAACAAGTTTATGCTTTATGACACCACAATCTAGAATAATCGAAATGATAAAAAATATTTTTTAAATAAAATTATGAAATTTATGGAAAAAAAATTTAAATTAACGTAATGTTGTGAAATATAAAAATTTTTACCTTGTAGTTTCTTAACAAGTCCTTCATTTGTATCATCTTGTAATTGTAAAGCCATTTTTATTGATTTATTTTATTTTTCTTGTCACTTTTTTTTTAATTTATGTTCTTAAAATTATTTTACGTTTTACTTCACTATGTCTTGATAATAGAATGAAATGTATTATGTGAGAAAAAAACATACACAATGGAGAGTGAGCCACACTCAAAGAGGTTTAAAAATATACTGAAAAGTTATAGTATTTTCCGCAAGAGGCGCTGAATTATTTTTGAAGAAAAATAATTTAATTTTAGTGTCACATTTGAAGTCATCACTATCCTCATTTGACAACATTTTCAAGTAGAGTTGTTAAAGGAAAATCTACTTTGTAGCTTTTTGTTACTTTCTACAGTAGATTTTAGCCATTTTTTAAAAGGTAGATAATGGCTAAAGTGGCCAATTGGCTACAGTAGATTTTGGCTATTGGCTACGGACCAGAAATTTTATTTTCAAGATTTATTTAAAAGGTTAAAAGAGTATGCCTAGACAAATTTAAACACTGCAGTGCTGGACATTAAAAAGTTATTAACGACATGACAATTGCGCATTTTCATTTACAGAATAGAATTGAATTATGTGTGACTTAATAAATTAAGTAAATGTAACTATTTTGTTTGTTATATCAACCTAAGGATCAAAACAATTTCATTAAAAACGATTTAGAAATTTAAATAAATTTCTTTATTGAAGGCGTATAAAATTATTTTAGAGAGATATTCATAGCATATGGCATAAAATAAATTCTTTTTTATAAAAGATTATTTTTGAATAATTTAATGAATTTTTAAAAATTCAAATAAGCTCAAATACTCAAATTAATATAATGATGGTTAATAACTTTTTACATTTTAAAACTTTTTAAGCTTACAATTGACGCATTTGACAAATCATCACTTTTGTCATAAAGTCCAGCATTCAAATACATTTTTTCTCCATTTTGTTCATCTTTTGCATTCACACTTTCATCTTTGGTTGTCATTTTATCTGCATCTTCATTAACTTCAATCTTTGGTTTAACTTCAGTGCCATTCATTGCTTTTATATTATTATTAATTGATTTTTCTTTTTCTGAAGGTTCACTAGGAATAGTTCCAATTTGTGATTGATCAGTGACAATCATTGGATCAAAAACAACATGTGAAAGAACTTCATTAAAAACTTCACCAGTTAATTCTTTATAATAATGCATCAAAAATTGTTCCCCGCCATAACCTTCAATAGGACAAATCATATGACCGCCTGGTTTCAGTTGCAACAGTAAGTCATTTGGTGTCTGAAATGTTGCAGAACCAACGTAAATAATATCATATGGTGCATACTTGTCGCAACCCAATTTGCCATCACCTTCTAGTAAGATGACTCTTTCATTCTCAATCAGTCCATAATTATCCCTTTTGATGTTATCTTCAGCAAATCTCAATAAATTCTTCTGAACGTCAACACCAATCACTCTTCCAGTTGGTTGAACATTTTCTTCTTGTGCTTTCATTTCCATGAGACGAGCAAAGCAAGTTGTCAAATAACCAGAACCAGCACCAACTTCTAAAATTATTGAATCAGGTTTGATCAAATCTGCAAGTGTTTCAAGTGCCAAAGCATGAATGTCTGGTGCTGAAATCTTTGCAGAGAGACCAATGGGTTCAGATCGATCAATATAAGGGTTTGTAGCAGGACAATAGTGCATTCGATCTGTTTGCTTCATTACATCTGCGACTTTTTCATTTTTGATTATGCCGCACACTAGAATGTTCGTTATGGAAAAATATTTTTAAAAAATGCAAAATTATGAAATTTTGATTATTTATTTACTTTGAAGTTTCATGATAAGTCCTTCATTTGTATCTGACTGTAATTGTAATGCCATTTTTTAGAGATTTAAATTGACACTTTAAATTGATATTAAATTTTATTTTCACAGAATATTTTTTATGCGTTTTATTTCACCTTGACTAAAAGATAGAATGAAAGAAATATTTTAAAAAATAAACAATAAAACAGTTGGAAGAACAAGAAGAAATATAAAAATTGAAATGCTTTCAAAAAATTCCGCTAGAGTACTGAGAAAATTTGCTTCTTGAGTGTAGAATTTCAGTAAATAAAAAGAAGGTTTTAAAGACCGAATCATTTTCCATTATCATATTTAATTCCTGAGAAAGATGCCAAACTCATGTAAATATGTTGATTAAGTAAATGAATTACAAGCTCAGAGACATGTTACTTGATAATACAGCATTAAATGAGAAGTATATTTCTTCTTAAACTAAATATTAACATAAAATCGATAACCGACAAATACCATGAGATCTATGAAAAAGACCTTGAATAGAGTATCAAATTGCAATAAATTCTAATGATTGAAAATTATTAGAAAGAAGTAAATCTAATATAGGAGTGAAAAGAATTTATTATCTAACAAAAAACATTTTTTTCTAAAAATCACATGAATTAAAGTAAAACACTATTAGATAGTTTTCGGGAATAAATTTTATTAGGGTAAAATAATTTTAAACCAAATTTCTAATTTCAGTAATTTTAAAACTTCATAACTAATAAGTTTTGGATTAAAAGCGAGGGAATGTGTACTAAAATGTAAGTGTTTTGAAATTATCAAAAATATTATTAAGTTATCATCAGTTTACACTCTTTGCAAAAATGATTTAATTTAAATCAAAATTTTTCCAGGCGTGGACACACAAAAAAAGAGCGAGAAAGATCAAAAAGATCAATATGTGTCCACGTGTTTAGATTTTTGAAATGAAAACAAAAGTTTGAAAGTGAAATTAAAATTATTTTAAAACTTTGAAAAATAACTCTTAAAATATTTTTGTCAAATGTTAAGTCAACTTTAAATCAAGTCATTAAAATCTCAAGTCAACTTAATTTTTTAATGAATCAAAGAATCAAATATTAAGATTTAAAGGATTAATAAACTGACATTGAAATACGATTAGAAGTTATATTTTTATCTTGTTGATAATATGATAATGGTCAAGGGGGAAGAACTCTATCAAAAAATCTAACAAATTAACAAAAATTTTTGTTAGTTTCCTACAAAATTTTTGAGTTTCAATGGTTACTTTGTTTTCGCTATCAAGAGTTCTAGCCCCTTGATAATGGTGATCGAATTCAGAGTATTAGAGTTAATGATATTCTCATGAAAAACTAATTTAATTCATCATGGAAAAAGTCTTATAACTGGCATAAAGTTTGGATCACATAAAATGACTAAATAAGAAAATTTCATGACATTTAAATAAGTTTAATGTGACATAAGAATAGTGTCTGGAAATATTTTATGAGTGATATAAAGCACACTTTTTATGCGTTACGAATTCTTTTATGAGATCCAAATTTATTATATGGAATATTTAAGTGATATACATTGATGAAAAGCTAAATAGATTATTTAAATTTATTTTTTTACTTTATATAGATTCTAAAATAATGAATAATATTTCCTCACCAATAAAATTATTTTTATATTTGTCACTTACAAGCAACAATCTAAAAGTATGTGAATTTCATCACTAAACATTCTAAGCTGCCTAAAGTTGAGCGAAATTTAGTTTCAAAAATGTTCGAATAATAGTCGAACTACAGGTCTTTTATGTCAAAATTTCAATTTTAAGCACCAACCATAAAAGGCGTCAAGATTTATGTATTTTAAATTTAATTAAGAATTTTTAAAGTTTTTCTTTAGCTTGACTTTAAATAAAATGCTGGCGTTAAAAAATGTGATCAAATAAATGAAACTTTCTGTTTACAATTTGAAACTTTTCAAACTCAAAGTTGAAGCATTTGATAAATCTTCACTTTTTTGATACAGCTGACTGTTCAAGCTCAAGTTTGATCCATCACCAACATTTACTTTAGTTGAATCAGCATCGTCATCTGCGTCTCCATAAAATGTTGCTTTTCCATTCTCAACGATACCTTTAAAAGTTCTTTCATCATCATCATCAACCAAAACTCCTTGATCTGGTGATGATAGATCTTCAGCAACAATAGAATCAATCTTAGGTTGATCTGTGATGATCATTGGATCAAATAAAACATGAGTAAGAACTTTTTCAACAACTTCACCAGAATGTTTTTTTTTATAAAGTATAAGAAGTTGTTGTCCATCTTCATCTTCAACAGGACAGATCATATGACCTCCTGGTTTCAACTGTTGTAAAAGTTCATTTGGTGCTTCAGTAACTGCAGCTCCAACATAAATAATATCATATGGTGCATACTCTTCACAACCAATTTTACCATCGCCTTGAAATAAAATAACTCTTTCATTCTTAATCAAACCAAAATCATCCTTCTTGATATTTTCTTCAGCAAAGTTCAACAAATTCTTTTGAACATCAACACCAATGATCATTCCAGTTGGTTTAACTCTCGCTTCTTTTGCTTTAGTCTCAATTAAGCGAGCAAAACAAGTTGTCAAATAACCAGAACCAGCACCAACATCTAAAATCATTGAATCAGGTCTAATGAACTCAACTAAAGTCTCAAGTGCTAAAGCATCAATATCTGGTGCAGAAATCTTTGCAGAAAGTCCGATTGGCTCGGGTCGATCAATATAAGGGTTTGTAGCAGGGCAGTAATGAATACGATCTGTTTGCTTCATAACATCTGCGACTTTTTCATTTTTGATTATTTCGCAAACTGTAAAAATTAATTATTAAACTTACTGTGAAATCTTCTACCAGTCTTGGGCGAAATAAAATTGAAGTAAAATGAAAAATCATTAATGAAAATAAAAGATGTAAAGTAAGCTTCAATTATTGGAGTTTTTTAGTATATTTTTATTTTCACAGATCAGTGTTTATTTAAGAATTTATAGAATTACACAGTCTATTTAAAATCCGCCAACTTTAACGGACTTTAGTAAAAAATTTCTATGTATAATTCGCCCTAAAATCCGCTGTCTAAGAAAATTTATATATGAACGGCGGACTGAAGCTTGTCTGTGTAACAGATTTATTTTTCAAAAAAAACTTAGTCAAAAAAATTTGTTTACATTTCTGAATATGAAAATTTTAAAGAAAAATCTTCTAATGTAAGCGAAAAAAGGATAAAGATTGAAATTTAAAAGTTATAAAATAAAATATTCATTTTTTTGATAGAGTTATTCAACCTTGGAAAACTTTAAATTCATAGACTGTCAAGTTAAACAATCAAAGAAAATGTTTCGTCGTAATAATTCGATAGCACAAATCAAAAGCGTATAACCAAAAACGTCTTATTATTGTAATTTTTGAGATCTCAAATTATTTATCTAAAGTAAAATAATAAATTGCATTTTCTATATAAAAATTAGCTGTTTTTATAGTTAAATAATTTTAACGAAAAATTGTGAAATTTAAAAACTTACTTTGAAGTTTTTTAATTAAACCTTCATTGGTATCTGCAGTCAATTGTAAAGCCATTTTTGATTTATTTGAATATATTTAAGCCACTTCAATTAAAATTTTTAAATTCTTTCACACAAAAATATTTTTATGCGTTTTACTTCACTGCTATTTGATAATAGAATGAAATAAGGATATTTTAGAACGTAAACATAAAGCTGTTAATAAAAAGGAAAAAGAAGTCAATTGAATTTTTAAAATTTCGTCTAGAGGCGCTGGTATCATCTAAGGAAATAAAAAAGGATAATGAAAAAAATAAGCAAAACTTTAATAAATGAAATTTTTGCAACTATTGCTTTCTGAAAAGAGACAACATTTAAATAAATTATAAACAACTCTTATTAAAAGAGGATAACTTTAAGTCAAGATAATGGATACTCTAGGCAATTATAATTATTACAAATTTTCATACAAAATTATTAATATATTAAAATATTTATTTGACTTTTGAATTCATGACCAAAACTTCTGTTTAAAAGTAAAAGTTTCGATTGAAGAACATTGAATAACTTTTCATAATTTCAAAATCTAGGAAACATCAAGGGAATATAAAATTATCAAAATCAATAGAATTATTTTATTGGTTTTACACAAGGCCTGAGAATTTTTTTTAAAAATTTTTGATCCCAATTTGATCACAAATTTAGTAAATTAGCCATATTTAGGCTGAAGTTTTAACAAACAATCACTTATTTACTGATAAAACCAAAGAATCAATCAAAAAATTAAAATTAGAACAAGAAAATCGAGAATTTAATAAAGAAATAAAGTCAAGACAAAAATCAATCATAGTAAGCAAAAAAGAGTTTTCAGGCCTTGGTTTCATACAAAATTTCTGAGCTTCAATGTTTACTCTGTTTTCATTATCAAAAGTGATAAACGTGAAGAAGATAATTTGATTAATAACATTAAGAAAAATATTTATTTCACTGAAATTCACATGATAGTGTTATTTAAAAATCAAATAAACACAGATAAATAACTTGGAATAATATTTTTATTAGGGTACCAAATTTTTCCTTCAAAGGTTCTAAATACTCATTACAACAGACTTTTACATTCCATATTTTTAGGTAATCACATAAAGTTTTTTCTTCAATTTTCGATGTTTTAATAAAATTTCAATTCAAGCTGTCCAAATAGGCATTAGAATTGACAATAAGATTAAGATAATTTTAGCTTGTTAAATAGTAATTAATTGCTTTGTTTAAAGTACTTACATCAAAAAGTTACAAAATTTTCTTAAT
>JACWBX010000661.1:0-11763 GCA_014622435.1 Polypedilum pembai
CAACTAAGTTATTTCAACTAAAATATATTGCATAAATCAGAAATAAAAAATTCAGCTGAGAATTTTTGTTGCGAAAAAACATAGACTCTTGTATTCAGGCGAAAATATAAAACACAGATTTACTTAATTATCATCAGAATATTTTCTATCAGAAAAATTTTCGGCTAAGTTAAAAATCGGGTAGGAAAATTTTCGGCCAGGAAAAAATTCGGCTGGAAAAATTTTCCTAGCCGAAAATTTTCGGTACGTAAAATTCAGCCGAAAGTTTTCCTGGCCGAAAATTTTCGTTCCATCCAAACAACTTCTCCCACTTTTCAAATAAATTAATTAAAATTTTCTATTTCTAAAGTTCAAAATCAAAACTTTAAGATTAAGTTCAAAATTATAAACTTAAGATCAAAATGATAGAAAAGTTTCAAGATCAAGTTCAATTTATGTCTCTAAAAACCGTTAAATTTTATAAAATCTTAAAAAATGCGCTAATAAAAAATGTTATGAGTGATTTTACTAAATTTTCTTTAGATTCAGACATGAAATGATTTTTTTTCATCTCGTTTTTCCTCACTTCGACTCGTATCACACACATATAAATACAGAAAATTGAAATGAAACGAAGTGAAAAAGAGAAAGAAAAAATTTTCTTTTCTCTGTCCTTTGCGACATTTTTCTTTTTATTTACATTACTACCTACCTTCTGTGGATGGCACAACATCAGGATTCTTTTCATCGTACATCTCCTCCGACTGACTCAAAGGCACCGAAATTTTCTCCTTAATCGGCAAATTGCCCGGACGTTGTTTGTTATTTGATTTTTTATTGTTTGCCGTGCGAATTTTCAACACAACAACGATGCCAATAATCACACAGATGAGAGCAGTCAACAGACCCACTAGAATTCCAAATGAGAGCATTGTTGATCTGTCAAATGTTTCATATTGACCTAAATTTCCTCCACCCGTAATATCAATTGTGAATAAAATTTTTCCGTTTATTTGTTTCGGTCGAAGCAAGGCAATAGCGACGATTGGTGGTGGTGTTGGTGAATGAGCAGTAGCAAAAAAATTGATTTTTGGTTGAAAGAGAAGATTTTGTGGTTTGTTGCGAGAATGATGTCATAAATTTTTTTCCAATTCAATATCAGCAGCAGCAGTAGTAGAAATAGAGAAAAAAAAGAAAAGGCAGTTTAAATAAACAGACAACATTAGCTCTATGTTGAATAAATAAATTTTCGATTCGGTGAAGAGAAAAATAACAATTTCCAATTCTCTGTTAGGTACTAATGCTAGCTACCTTACTTGCTATGCTTTCATTTATTTTATGATATAAAACAGTAACAGTAAATTCAAATATTTTAAAATCAAAATCTTTCCTCATTAAACAGAAATTTTTAGAACAAAAGTAATCTTTTGAATTTTCCTTCACTTGAATATCTAACACCAGTAACAAGAGTACTGTCACTCGAGAGTCATGTTTGACTTAGAGCAATTTGAAAGTTGATATATGACAACCGCGAAATAGCATCACTTACCCGTTTGCTTTTCAGCTGCCTTCAACGTATACGCTTCTAACATGACAGCGTCACTTCGACCTTTAACATTGATTGCATAAATGATGATTTTTAGCATTTTACCCGAGTCAAGTCCATTTACAGTGAACACGGGATATTTTGAAGATATGTTTGCCTGCAACAAGCCCGATTGTTGATCGAAAATTTCCATGATAAACCACTGACGTTGACCGCCATCAAAGCCTATTAAAAAAAAAGAAAAACAAGTTTGATTGAATTTTTTTTTCACGTTTTAGATTTCTTATGCAATTTATTTTCCTCTCTCATATAAACCTTTTACTTTTACCAAATGGAATTTCAAATGACTAGTGATGCTTTTAAATGAGCAATTTGTATGAATGTGTGTGCATAGATATGTGGCCAATTCATCAAGGGATGTAACCCAAAAAATCGAAAGTTTTCAACAACTTTTCATCTACACTTTTCGTATACATAATATAAAACTCATCATGCTCGTTGCTCTGCATAGTGTGCTTGGGTATATGAAAGGAAATGTTGTCGCTCGTGACTCAACTTTATACATACTACATACATGTGCATGTGAAGGGTTTAGTGAGGATTGGGATATAGCGAACAAAATGAAAATGAATAAGATATACCAAAGAATTATACTCAAGGGAAAAGTTTGGTTGAATGTTGGAAAAATAGATACGTATTTTCTCACCGTAGCATCATCTTCATTCTTCATTTTTTTTCTCTCCCTTGCCTCGCTCACACTTTCTCATTTCCCAATTTCTCATCGAAATCGGCACATATCCTACACAGCATGAACCAGGCAAGGAAAAAAGAAATAAGAAGAAGACAACACGGAAAAACTTTTGAATAGAGCAAATGCGAACGAGCAAGGCGAAGATGATTGCCAATATATCAAGAAAAAAAGTTTCTTTTCGCCTTGCCGCTGCTGTGTGCTGCATTGTAAATGTTGATTTCTTTCAATTGCCGTTCAAATTGTATGTGGTCGAGGCAGCATGCACAAATAGCAAACGAGAAAGAAAAGAGGTCAAAAGGGGAACTTGTGATTATATTGAAAAGACTTCGCTCGTATGAATGGACAGAGTTGGTAATTAGTACTGCATTAAAAACTATCTTGATAAAAAGAAGTACTTAAATTTAAATTTTAAAAAACCGTTAAATTTTTAATTTTTTAAAATTTTTTCATAAAACTTTTTTAATGATGAAAAATTCTCATTTTGAACAACTCTGTTTTACCGTATACGATAAATGGCTCATATAGAGAAGAGGAAATTATTTTTAATGTGAAAATGGTTTTTAATTACAGTAGAGCTTTTCATACGAACCTTCATTGCAATCAACTTCCAACGAATCCGATGTTTGATTAACAAGCGTACAGTTGTAGGGCATGTCGGGTTTACCAGCTGCAATTAAGTGAAATACGCACGGATCTTTCTGTTGTCCAACTGTATTGCTTGCCCAGCACAATATTGTTCCAAAATCCATCTCCTATGGGAAACATAAAAAAGAGAGAAAATTCATGAAAATTTAGTTGTGCAAGCCATAAAGCTCTTCTGCTTCGACATTCGTGTGTCATTATATTCAAAAATTCATAAAACGATGATGACCTTCATGCACATTTCATTTCACATATTTCCAACAAATGCAAATGAACCGAGGGAAAGAGAGAGAGAAAGACATATAGCATATTGAATTATGCATGAATATGCTTTTTCCCCTTTTTAAGTGTGTGTATAGAGCCTATAATAAAATGAAATGTGAACATGTACTTAATTATTATTTAATCCCGGCTTGTTTAATTATTCGAGAGAAAGAAAGGAAGAAGTAAATGATCAACATTTGAAATTCTATTGACATAAAGGAAAAAAGTAATTGCTTGCTTTTGCCATCACATATAATCTTCATGAATGTTTAAAGAAAGGTTTTTGAATGTTCATTTTGCAGCAGAAATTGTTCTAATTCTTGACTTCATTTTCATTAGAATTTTTAATGTAATCAACAATGGAAATATCTAGAATCTATCTATTGAATATTTTATTTAAATTGCAGACTATGTGTTCTGTTATTTTGTTGTCAACAAATGTTTTTAGATAACATTTTTTAAAAATCAATTTATGAAGAGATATAAGAAAGGTTAAAATTTTTATTTGATTATTAGGTTCAGGAAATCAAATTTTTATCAAAGGGATAAAATATTTTGTTAAGAAAAACAAAGTAGTCGTTGAAAAATTAATTTTTGTATGAAAATCTTTAGATAATTTAGAAATATTTTTAATGAAATTTGAGGAAAATGAAATTTTTTTGAACGCACTTTATCTATTTAATATCAAGACGAAATAATCAGACAAAAAGTTGCATAATGTGACAAAAAAGTGACATTATGTGATTTTATATGACCAAATGTGACAGAAAACATAAGTTATTACGTCTTGGTTAACATATAAAGTAACCAATCATGATTATATAATGCAAAAACTTATTTTAAGCAACTCTTTTTACATTCATAAATCTTTGTTATAATTCTTCAATTTTATATTAAATAATTTATAAATAATCTCTTCTTGGTCATTGGTTCTTTGTCAAATTCTTTAAAGATTAAATCAAATTCAATATTTATTTATATTTCTGACTTGAACATCAATTTTTCATTAGAAGCATCAACAAAAAATTAGAAAAATTTCTTTCCATCATGAAAATTCATAAATAAAAGTTTTGCATTTACGTAAAAGCTTATAATAATAAAAAAACAAGGCAAGAAAGGATAGAACAGAGTAGAAAAAAGAGAGGGAGAAGAAAAACTTTAAAATGGCCCAAAGTCTTTCTAAAATAAATATTTGATTATCATTAAATATTCAAATAAGAATTTTCCCTTATCTCAAATGGCAAAAGCAAAGGAAGTAGAGAGTAATAAGACGAAGCATAGAACGGAAAGGGTTTTTGTTCGCTTTCTCTCTCAAACACCCATACAAAGAGAAAGCGAAGAAAAACGAAAAATCTTGAAGAGCTTTGCCTTCGTGATGAACAAAAAGTTTTTTTTTTCTAGTTGAAAGTAAGCAGAAAAGAATAATTTTTGAGCACTTGCTGAATACAACTTGTTCATGTTTCTCTGTATGTGTGAATATATATGCTTAAATAATTAAAACTGTTTATATAAATTCAAACATTTTATGCTTATTTGCCTAATCGATGGGTTTATGCTTTATCTTTTAAAACTATAATTTCACTATGTTTTGTGTGTCAAGAAAGGAATGGACACTCAAAAATATTTAATTAGGATACTTTTGAGTTCCAATTGTCATTTATATGCATGAATATGTGTAAATTTTTGAGGGAATGTCTTATTTTTTATACAGCAACATCAAGTCATATGAGGCCTGCTCTAAATACATAATAGCTGCTGTTTACAGTCAGTGAATTATATCACATGAATATTTTCGCTATTCTGCTGCTACTGCACCTAAATAAATGTCCATTTCGTGACAGCTTCCGCATAATTCAGCAGAGTAGTTTCCCTTTAGAGAATTTCTCACCACAACTGACACACGATGATGCAATGATGAAACATGAATGTAGACATATGGAAAATAAACAACTTTAAAAATACCTTGACTGGCGTATACGAGAGCGTTGATGCTTGTGATGAATGTATTCTGTAATCACTTTGCGGCATTTCAAATGTTTCTGCTGTGTTGTTAAATGACCATTTGAATGATTCGGGTGGTGGATAAGCATCGACTTCACATAAAATTTCAGCTGCCTCATTACGTGCCACACCGTAAATGCGTTTCTGTTCACTGCGACAGATTGGTTTATCTGGTGAAGAGAGAGGAAGAGAGAAAAACATTGGATAAGATGACGAAATAAAAAAACAAAGTTGAATATATGTATAAGAGGGAACGAGGGACGAATTCGAATTGAAATGTCGCTTCCTCCATCGTCATTGATTGCTTGCAATAAAATTTTTTCCTTTCATATAAATACACATTTGTGGACATAAATTTCGAATGGGGGGACAAGATTGTAAACGCAAAATTGGAAATATCCCCTCTTATAAGCATCGCTTAAAGCCAAATTTAATTTTATTGTAATGTGCGTTTGAGAAGATTTATTCAAATGAATTTTCGACAGCGTAAAAAATTTATGAGAATTTCTTTTATTCTTTTTTAATAATTCAAATAAATTGAGAAGATAAATATGGTTGATAAACATAGAAAATTGTTAATTCAAGTATTCAATGATTTTTAAAGAAAAGTTAAATTTTGTGGTGAAAAATTAATTACTAAGGACAAAATAGCGGTCACCAATGGTTAAATCCTAACAAAACGCAGCAATCATGTGACTTAAGAACTCTTGATGAAAAATTTTGATAGTTTTGAAAAGTAAGTAAGCATTGAAAAGTTAAGATACAGCATGGAGACAATTGATTAGAAAGAATTTTGGTTTTAGCTAATAACTTGATTTAAAGACCAAAACATATTAGAATTTCATGAGAAACATAAATAAACCAAAAATTTTGTGATATTTTATCATTTATTATGACTTTTGGTAGCTCATGAAAATTAACACAAATAATTTGATAATATTTTTTTTGGAAAATTCGTAAACTCTACTGCTATTTGTCAATATCAAAATTTGAATTTTCAACTTTAAAATTTAATTAAATTTTTGTTTTCAAAAATATCCACCCTTGAAGCTAATTTCTTATAAGCAAATAAATTTAACTCAATTCAAAAAATAAAGTTTTTCTATCTTATTTGATGAAGTTGAAAGAGTACACAAAACTCGAACATAAAATTCAATTTTTATAATTCAGAAAAATACACATGCACTATTCGAAGCGACTCAAAGAAAAAGTTTTAAATCTTTTATTAGCCTCTATCTCTCTCGCATACTGTCACTATATTTTTCTATCTCTTCATCATCAAATAGATAAAAAAATTAAATTTTCGTGAGTTGTAGAGAGAAAAAAAAGTTTTCTTTCCTCACCGGACATTGAATTTAATTTGAAATAAAAATAAAAAAAGAGGGAAATTTTTCTGATGCACATTTTGTGGGAGAAAAACGAAGAGAGCAGTGAGTGAAAAAGGAAAAGTTTTCAGCACAGCACAAAGTGCACATCTGACAACACAGAAAAGAAGAAGAAGTAGAAGATGGATAGATATAGTGAGATAGATGTGGGAAATGTAAGAGGTAGAAAGTTAAAGTGATTCAATAAAAAAAACTTTGTTTGTCCCTCATGAATAGATATCATTTTAAATAATTCAGTGGCTGAAACTTTTTTGTGTCTTTCGCTAGAAAAAAATTTAAATTAACTTACACATAACTTTTAATTCAACAACATTGCTTTCACCATCTCCCTCGACATTTGATGCTACACAGGTGTAATTTCCAGCTTGATGCCTTGACACTGCTTGCAGGGCGAGACTATTACTGCTGATGATAGTTCCTTTAGCATTGTGTGCTATCGGCAAACCCTGAAGAGAAAAACAAAAGAACAAAATGCAATGAAATAAAAGTTTCATGGAAAATTTTCGCCTTCTTGCTTGCTCCTTTTGTTGCTTACATATTTTGCATATCGCAGAATGGAATGCACTAAAAGGAAAAATGCTCTATTCGGAGGACGATTAAGGTAATCGAGGTGAACTTAAAATATGCACAATGATACCTTCATTTGATAATGCTATGTTCACTTTCTTTAATTTCCACATTTTCATTCTATTCTTATCTATTTGCATGTGAATAATGTTGACATTAACATCCTACATGGTTTTTTATGTTAAAGTTTATTGAACTTCTCAAGAGAAATTTTATAAAAAAAAATTTTTTCAATTTAACTTGAGAATTTCAAATTGGTTTCATGACATTATATTAGTATCTTGAGAGGTCAAATGACCTTTAAAAATTTGTATTTTATAACACACTTCAGTTAATAAAATAAATTTCTTCTCAAATATCGTTAACATCACATTACTTTATAAATACTTTTTTAAGCTTGCATAAGATAGTTTTTTTAGGTCTTTATTGTACTTGCTGATCTGTTTTTATAAAAATGAATTAACAATTTTGATATTAAACTTACGGCCTGAAATCAATTACACTTTCGAAATTAATGTCTCTTTGGCTAACTTAAAAGTTCTTGCCTAATACACACGATGTAACTAATGAGGAAATCTTTAAAAATACATTTTCTTGACTTGCTTGAACAAAAACAACCTAAATGTAATTTTCTAAATATCAAAAATTGACAATTTTTTTTTGCTCAGATTTGAGTTTGAAATTCTTAACTTTGAACGCGTTTTAAAGCAAAAATTTAAGAAATCATTATTGAGTGAATATTTTAGAATTAAATAAGTAAAATTAAGAATATCTATTGTTTTCTCAAAATTACAATTTTCATAACGAACTTTTTAAGGTATATTTGAAGGAAACGAAAATATGCACCATTTTAAGTTAAGGGAAATAACGATAAATCGAGATCATCTGGGTTTTTTTAAATAAAAATCAAATGTATTTTTCAATTCATATTAATAGAAATCTCAGGATCTAGGAAAATTAAAAACATTTTATTTCAAACCTAATGAAGTGTAAATGACTCAGAATATGTTCGAACCCGTTTACATCAATATTTTTTTAAATCATTCATAAACTCATGTTTATTGAGATAAAAATATCAAAAAAATTCTCTCAAGATTTCAAAGAATGGAAATTTTTATAAGAAAAATAAAAATTGCAATATACTATAAATTGTTTTCTCTTGACATCTTCATGTTTTATTTTCAATCTCATTGCCATCACCAAGGGAGAAAAACTCTATCAAAAAATTTAAAGAAATAGCAAAGAAAATTTGTTGCTAATTTTAACAAAATTTTCGAGTTTCAAAAGCGAAACAACTGTAAGTATTTTGTTACATTTTGTAGAATTGTTTAGCCTTGACTTATTCTATTTTCGAAATCAAGAGTTGTTTTTCCTTAACATCAAAATAAATCAATCAATTTTACTTTCTAAAAGAGATTTCTATTTAAAAAAGAAGAAAATGCAATTAGCATTTATTTTATGCAGTTCTATGAAGTAAAAAGAAAGAATAAATCTCGTTTTAATTAAATGAGGATTACTTATATAAGATAATTAGAGTCTGTCTACATACATTTACAGTAAATGATAGCAAATTCGAGTCGAATTAATCAAGTCAGCTTACAAAGTACATTAAACAAGGATTTAACTTCTTATTTCCTTCTTATCTGCTTTGATATTCAGACTAAACCACACATGTAAGTGTAATAATCATGTTACATGTACATATCTACATGTCTCTCATGTAAGTAATTCTTTATTTAACAACTTCAACATTCAAGGCGAGAAAAAAAAGTTGAGCGAATGTCAGCAAGAAGAGAAACTTTTCACATAGATAGAAAGACCGTAAAATGACTACAATTATTGCAGATGAAACGACACAGTGAGTGCTCATTATGATCATAATGATATGCTGTCGACTCTAGCATATAAAAATACAGAGTTGCTCATTGACACATAAAATTCATCAAAGTTTTTAAAAAGTGAATTTTGTTGAGATTTGAATTTAAAAACTTAACGGTTTGTAAAAATTTAAAATATGACGGTTTTTTGAAATTCAAACTTTTTGAAGTTTGAAGTTGAAGTTGAAGCAAGGGAAAATAACTTGTCCAAAATGACACAAAATAGCGCTTTTTTGTACAAAATTTTGCATAACGGTGCAAAATATAACAAGTTATTTCACCTTGCGAAAAAGTAATTTTCGTTACAATATTTTTTTTTATCAACTCTGCCATGTATTAAAGAGAGTGAGCTGAATTTGTTATTATGTGCGTGTTAACGAAAATTATTCCCAAAGTAGCAGAAAAAAAGTTTTTTTCTTGTGCTGTTGTCATATGAAAATATTGCGGATGATGCTGGTTGTAGTTTAATGTAGTTTCATGTAAGAGAAGAAAAAATTTTGCCACACCCTTACACTATGCTGTAGAAAGAAGAATAAATTTAAAGCTAAGCTTTTGCTTTAATATGATATACTTTGTAGAATGTCACAAGAAATAAAAAAAAATTTAAATTGCTTTCAATTTCCTTTTTTTATCATGTATGCGTTTGTGTCACTATTTGATGCATATAAAGAAGATTTCTTTACCTTCTTAATAATATGTAAGTCATGATCTTTACTGACTAAGTATCAAGTGCATTACACACATATATATATATAAATGTATGGTAAAGTAAAGCATGAAAAATTTATCCTCGTTGAGCTTAAAAAGCAATTCCTTTATGCGGCATCATCCTTTTTACATTCGAGTCATGTATACTCACATTATGTCTCCAAACGACTTTATAAGTTCTCGGATTGGCCTCGATTTTACAATCAAAATAGCAATCATCCTTTTCCTCGATGTCTTCGGGATTTAAGCTTGAGCCAAGTTGCAATGTTACAGATGGTGGATCTAAAGAGAGAGAAAAAAATGTGTTTAATTATTTGACATAGAAAAAAAAATGAAAAATTTATTGCAAATGTGAAAATGCTTTCATAGTTGAGTGCCAGATTTAAAAAAAAATCCCAGCCATATCTCCCACAAAAATGTCAAGGGTTTATGTGGCTTTTCACTCTCTTCCTTCCATGCATGAATAAAAGAAAGCGAGGAAATAAGTAATCTACAAGCATAAGTGAACTGATGCATGAGATATGTATGCTAAAGCTTCTTCCGCTTTAGAAAAAAGAGGATAAACTGCTGCAACTGCCATATCAGCCATTTTACATTGAATTTCATCAACATCATGATTATAATGACACTTTTAATCTCCTTCTCTTTTTTCTTTTTCTTCTTTTGGTTAACTTTTATATTTATACAGAGACATACACATGGAAGGGGTTGGAAATATTTATTTATTTCAAAGGGTGAAATTTTAAAATTCTTGTATTTCAAATTCCATATCATTGTAATTATCAGAGTTGTCATAGTCGAAAAAAAGTCGGAAATAGTCGGACTTTTAGTCAAAAATAGTCAATAGTCAAACTTTAAAATTTGCTTTATCTATGCTTTAAATGTTCAAAAATCTATTCAAATGCATTTAATCAGTCTAAATAAAGCTTTATAACATTAAAACAACGAATAAATTGTTTACTTTGTTAAGATTTATGAAATGTTAGAAATTTGTTTACAAAAATTTTTCTTTTGTTTACATTTGTCAACAAAAATGACTGAATTTCAAGCTAATTTTCTTCAAAGTTGTTGAGTTTAATTCATGTTATTATGACTTATTATGATAAACAATAAGTTTGTTCTATCTTTTCCTATACGTTTTAGAAGAATACTAAATTCATATCAGTGTCATACCCCTTTAAAAATATTTATGACAGAGGAAATAAAAACTATTTTAAACTCTTGGTCAAGTACGGAAAAAGGAGGATTTTCATCTGACCAGATTTCCTCTTTACAAATCTCATTTCATATTTACTTGAATGCTACTGTCATGTTGCAAGCTTTTTTATATATAAAAATTTATTGTGATTTTTTTCCTCTCACACTCTCTCTTTACATTTTTTTCACACACATTGCATTACTAAGGATGATGCCTATAAAATGGGATTGGAATTTTTGTGTTTGTTAGCGCTTGAAGAGCCATTCGAATGTCACCATATAAACATTTTATTTATATGAAATATGTACGTTCATATGAATTTATTATTTATTTACATTGCCTTTTCACATTCACTCACTCACTCGTGCGCTTCCACTAACACCAATACTACATATCGAAGGGAAGAAGAAAAATATGAATATATAAAAAATAAATTTCACAGAGATGAGAAATATGTTTATCATATTTCGATGTGCATAAATAAATATTTTATATGTATTTTTGCGCAATGCAAGAGCAAGAGAACTAAATTTCACCATCATTCATTTTACAAAATAAAAAAAAAGTTTGAGTTAGTGTAAGAGTGAGCACATATTCATTTTATATTGCCAATCGTAAAAAAGGGTTTCCATGTCAAAAGAGACAAATGTAACCACATACTGAAACTAAATGTCCATGTATAAATTTTCTCCTTCAATTTTTGTAAAAGATAACTTCTATTCTTTATACCACACAACTCTCTCGTTCACTTCTCATGAGAATTGGCTAAATTAGAGAAATGTGGACTTCATTTTAACAACAAAAACCCATACATATTTCACTTCACATCAAATTTGAATCATACA
>JACWBX010000662.1:0-10717 GCA_014622435.1 Polypedilum pembai
ATTAATCTAAACGTTATCATAAGACATTTTATAAACCCCTAAAATTGACATACAATTTTACTTTCAAAATAAAATGAAAATTTTTCTTTCTTTCTTTCTTTCTTGTTCATTATCATTATTAAATTGAAGTAAAAGAAAACTTTCAAAAAAAAAAACAAAAAAGAAACGAAAAAACAATACATATAAAAAGTGTTAGCAAAGCATGCATGAAGCACTTCATAACCGTTAAAAAAGCATTCATTTTTCATTCAACTGCTGACTGTGAAGTGAAAACTTTCAAAATAATAAAAATCTTCAAAAGCAAAAACAAAATATTATATACAAAGAAAACAAAGAACGTGCTTTTGACGTCATCAAAATAAAAATATTTTTCTGCTAATTAAATTAAAAATTTATGAAAATAAAATTAAAAATTTTTATGATTAAATTTTCTAATAAATTTATTTTAAAAATATTTAAATTTCGCTCTAAAAAATAAAAAATTTCTTAAAAACCTTTCATGACTGTAAGCGTGTAGCATTTTAGCTGTGTGAGTAGAGTATGAACAAAAGCAAAATGTGGGGTGCACGTACAAATGAAAGAAAAAATAAATTTTCTGTATCAGGCACGGAACATTCTCGAATGTTTGATAAAGCAACAGCAGCAGCGATTAATAGGGGACAAAATAATAATCGAGAGAGCGAAGCACTCGGAGATCGCCTTTTTACCATCTGCTTTCAACTTTCGCTCAAACTTTCAGTACATGAATGTATTTTGTGATGGTAAGACGCGATTTAATACAGATCGTCGTCGCATGACGAGTTTCGATTTTTAGCACATTTTCTTGAAAAAAAAATCGCTGTTATATTCACTTTGTCCGTCTATCAGGCTTTCTTAAAAGAATAAAAGTTTGTAAAATGCTGTTCTATATTTTGTCAGTTAGTTGAATTATCTTTAATCTTTTATTAAGATTTTATGTTGATAAATTTTAGTAAAGCAGAGAGAAAAGTTTATTCAAGCTCTTCGGTCAAAAATACTTTCTTTCGTAAATCTTTCAAAAAAGTCAGAAAATTTTATTATTAAGTTTCACAAGATAATTTTTAAACCTTAAATATGAGACCAAAAATTATCAAAATTTTGAATTTTTCAAATATTGAAGTATACCGTATTGTTGAAGAAGACTTGTCGACTTGAAAAAGATTAAAGTGGTTATAAGCTAGTGCATGTCGGAAAACGATATTGCATAATATTTAACAGAGTTGTTAAACTACTAGTCCCTAGCCAGTAGTCAAAAGCTAGATTCTACTTTTACAACTCTAAAAATTAGACATGATATTTGCCAAAAATTTCTAAAAGTCAAAAAACTATAACCAAAATATATCAAAAATCATTTTTGAAACAATAAATTGAAAAAATGAATTATAGTATGGTCTTTAAAACATTGTCCAATCAAGTTATCTTATTCTGTAAATATATGATAATGACAATTTAAATAAAAAATGCGCTACTCTTTCCTATGTTTCTATAGAGATATTTACAAATATATTTTTTTTTGTTTCACCTCATTTCCATTATATGGCATTCTCTCAGAGAGAGAATATAAAGAGAGAAATTTAGAGAAATTTTTGTTGTATTATATATTTTTAATGAGAGAATTCTCTCATTTTTTTCTGTTTGATTGCTGATGTGAGAGATAAAACTGAAAATATACATAGCAGTAGCTGAAGGAAATAAGAAATTGAAAAAATATTTTTACGCTTCGAAATGAAATGAAAGGAGAATTTTTATATTTTGAATTATTTTTCTTTGACTGTTGAACTTTTAAAAGTGACAGTTGACAGAATAAAATTGTAATTGATGAATGAAAAATTTTTATTTTTTGGAATATTTTTAAAATATTTTGTTAAAAATTTAACAAATTTTAATATTTTTTCAATATTTTAATTAATGTGATTGATTTCCATAAATAAAACTTCAATTTAAAATTGTTAAAAAAGTAATAAAATTTTTTATAGAAATTAAAAAATTCTTTGTTTTCATTTAACTTGATTAAAAGCTTAGCTAAATAACTCTTTGTTTTCTGGTATTAATTTTAAAGAATGTAATAAAAATTTAATTTTAATTTCTTAAAAAATATTCTAAAAAGTTAGAAAAATTATATCAAACATTTTAAAATGTCATAACAAATTTTTTCTTAAATAAATTTACTCTAATACAGAATATTTAATTAAAAATTTTTCTTAAATTATAAAAAAAATCAAACTAAAATGTTAATCAAATAATTTAATATACTAAAAAATTCAAACCACCCTTACGAAAAAACTATCATTCAAACAACAAAAAAGAAAGCACCATGTGCCAAACATTATCAAAAATTCAATCAATCTTTCTTCTATGAAAATTTTTTTTTATTTTATTCAATCGATATAAGCTTGAAAAAGTTTTTTATTTTTACTTCATAAGACAACGATCCTTTTGGTTCTTCAAAAAGACAACTTATTTTAGCTACTATTCGTTCTTAATGCTAACATTAAAGGATCAATTTCACTACTGCTTCTTTTAATTATTTCTATATTTTGCATTTGAAAAAAAAACTCGAAGGTCGAGTGTCGAACAAATTCTTTCATAGAGCAATGAAAGTTTATTAGGAACAAAATTAAGAAAATTAAAAAGTTTTTTCATAACTTAAGAAAATTTTAAAAATTAAGTAGGAAAAATTTAATTTTTAAATAAAAATTGAAACAAAATTTCATATAATTTTTTAACTTGCAACTACTAATATTTATAAAACCTCATCCTCTCTCTTATATCTCTTTCTCTCTTACTCTTTTAACCTTTTTTTCTCTCTTTTAAATTTCTCTCTCTATATATAAAACACAAAAAAAGCCACAAAACTCTCTCTAGAAAATAGAAAAAAAAATTCAATATAATCATTTGAATATTTCAATTTCTACCGCCACTCTCAAAAACAAAATCTTCAACAAAACGAAAAGAAAAGCAAGTAAGCAAGCAAGCAAAAATCCCGTTTAATTGGCATAGAAAAAAAGAAGAAAAACAGCCTGAGTAGTAATAAAAGAGAGAAAAAGAGCATAAAATTGACAATTTGTGAGAGAATTTTGTACGTGAGAGAGAAAGAAGAGGAAAAAATTCAATAATTTTGGCTTGCTAGAGAGCGCTCATTCATTTCAAAAATGGCTTCCGTACGAGACACAACGGCCGCATTTTTCCTTCACGGCAACGCTCGCCAATACGAATACGTGCTGAAGCTTTATCCGCAGGTGCTTAAATTGAAGGCAGATGAGAAGAAAAAACCAGAAGAGCTGATACGACTGGATGAATGGTAAGTAGAAGAATAATTAGTGTATGAATTAAAGCTGGCAGGCAGGCAAGCAAAAAAGTATATAAGGGGGGAAGTGAGAAGTTACATTGTGTGAGATTCTTCGTGGTATTGAGTGTTGGAAAAAATTTCTTTCTTTTTCACTAAACTCTTTCATCATTGTGAATATGAAAAATTAAAATTCATTAAAATTCTTTCGAAAATTTCTTAAAGTTAATTCAAAAATCTGTGAAAAATAAGTGTAAAAATTGTAGAAGAAAAAAATTCAAAATTTATTCATCTGCTGTGTAGCGCGAGTGTATACAGTAGAAAAAGAGAGAAGAAAAAAAAATACAAACACAGTTGAACACATGAACTTCTTTTTTTGCCGGCTGCATGTAGTCGTAGCTGGCGGCCGTGTGTCGACTGAATTTTAGAGTGTATACAGAAGGGGGCTATGTCGATTGCTATGTACTGTGTGCGTTTGTATGCGTGACATATACTCAAAGTAGATTTTTGTCGATGATGGCATACATGAAACATAATACTACCCGTCTAAAAACCTTTTCTTGAATGTTACTTAAAATTTTAATTATTTTCAATTTTATATCTTCAAATTTAAATAATTTTTCATTTTTTCTTCTTCTTTTTGCAAATTTAATAGCAATTTATTTTCTTTTTTATTCTTTTTATCCATATACATTGTTGTGACTGCAATGTGAAAAAATAATAAAAGACGAGCATTGTGAGAGAAAAAATATGTTGAAGATTTAATGATTATGTTATTTATATAGAGACACATAAAGCGCCATATTTTTAAACATCAATGATTCTTAACTTGGTTAAAAACTTAATATTAAAGGCTGATATAAAATATTGATTAGATTGTTTAATTAAATAATTTTTAAATTGATAGAAATAATTGTCAGAGCGTCTCTTGAAATTTAAACAAACTTTTTGTCTCTTTTTCTCAATTTTTTGATATTCTTAAACTTCAAAAACATGAAAGAAAGTAAAGATAAAAACTTTCTAAAAATATTATTAATATTTTTGATACTTCTCATAAAAAGTTGATAAATTTCAATTCTTAATTTTTAAAATTATCAAAATTTTTTACTTGAGTGATAACAACTCTTTTATTTATAGAAATTAAATTAAAAATTTCATCAGCTTCTTTTTATTAAAAATGAACTTTTATAAAATCTTTCTTAAGGTATTCTTAAATATTTTAAATATGAAAATTAATTTCAAACAGAAAAATGCTTTAAAATTTTAAAAAAGTTTTTCCTTTTTTGTTTTTGATAATATTTTAAAAACCGCAGTTTAAGATTTACATTTACTAAACAGTCACAACAAAACTGTACTAGAATCATTCAACCAAGCAAGGTGTCGATATTGATTTACTTGTTTATATATTTGATCTGTTAATTGCATTTGTAATATAGCAATGAAAAAAATCTATACTTTGATTTTAAAATTTACATACATAAAATTAAATTTTCAACATTTAAGTTTTTTACATATTTCAAATTTGAAAGAAAGGTCTGTGAACTCTTTGAAATTTTGATTTTGTTTGATTTGTACGGCAAAACCAAAATAAAACTAAAAGATCAAATTTGATTTTTATACAAATCAAAATTGATTTTTTCTTAGAATTCTAGTTAAGCATATTTGCCTTAAAGCATGCTAATTTCTGTTTATTCCAAACTTTAACAGAACTCAATAAAAGAAATTAAATAAATTTTTTGATTAAACCATCAAAACCAAACAGAAGTCAAAGAATTTTTAGGCCTTGTTAAAAAGTTGTCTGAAGCTATTTCTAATGAATCGAATAAATCTATTTCATTATTTATTGAAGAAAAGTTTTTCTTCTTAACTTTTCCAATTCTTTTTCTAATGCTTAAAAGAAAAGAAAAAGAAAAAAGAAATTATTTATATTTGCATCAAAAAAAGGTTTTTGTTATGACTGGCGAAACTTTCTTTTTATAACTTCATAACAGCTGTAACGTCTGCCTTAAAAAATTTCAAACTAATTCCTTAAATAATTGTCAATTATCTTGTTTGAAATTTTTCATTTAAATTTAAATATTTTTGTAGGTACCAAAATGAATTACCGAAAAAGATTAAACAAAGAGGACGCGATGCTCATCTAATACACGAGGAACTGGTTCAATGCATGAAATGGAAACAAAGTGTAAGTACTTATAAAATATTAAATTTTGAAAAAAAAAAATGAAAATTTTTATCATTTTATAGCGAGGCAAATACTATCCGCAGCTATCATATCTAATCAAAGTAAATACACCACGAGCTGTGGTGATGGAAACAAAGAAGGCATTCCGTAAGCTGCCGAATATCGAGCAGGCAATTACAGCATTATCAAATCTCAAAGGCGTTGGTACAACAATGGCATCAGCGCTACTGGCAGCTGCCGCACCCGATCATGCACCATTTATGGCGGACGAGGTGCTCAAGGCAATTCCTGATATTGAAGGTATTGACTACACGACCCGCGAATATCTCAAATTTGTCACACACATCGAGAGCACGCGAAACCGACTGAATTCAGAATGTAATGGTGAAGAATGGACGGCACATTCGTAAGTTCTTAAAATTTTTAAAAAATTATTTTACAAAAGAATAAAACATTTAAATTTTAATAGAGTGGAACTTGCCGTGTGGACACATTCAATAGCATCAGACGTTAAGCCTGAGCTACTTGCGGACATGCCCGATCTCGATAAGCTCCAGCATTCGGTGATAGGTGGAACAAATGGCACCACAAATTCACATCCAGCCGACAGTATCACACAGAGCGATGAAAGTAATGCAGAAGCAGCAACAGAACAAAAAGAAACGAAACAAAGGACAGCCAATGGTAAATTAAATTAATTTTTCATAGGAGAATAAAATTTTAATCTTTCAAAATGTTTTTTTTAGGTGCCGTTGACAGTTTAGATGAAAGTACGCTGTCAGAAGAAGACAGCTTGAACCCGAATACGCCAATTATAGCTAATGATGAGACAAATGATAGCGATTCTCATAGTAGTGCTAAGAGGTAAGTTTAAATAATGAATTATTGATAATAACATTTTCCTTAATGATACAAATTGAGACATCAGAAATTAGAAATTTACTGAAAAGTTCAGAAATAGTTTGAGTTATATTAAGACAGTTACACTAAAGATTGATTACTAGTCATTAACTCTTAAAAATTTCATAAAAAGTTTTTAAATTGTTTTTTTCGAAACAAGCAGAAACATTTGATAACGAAAGCTGAGTAAACATAGAAACTCAAACTTTTATTATATTAAAAAAAATTTTTGTAAATTTTTCAGTGGAGTTTTTTCCCTTAGTTTTAAATTACATTCTCATTTTGAACTTTTTTAATTTTAAGAAACACTTAAAAAAAACTCAAAAACCTTTTGAAAATTTTTCTGATTCAAAATTTCATATATTTAACAATTAAAAGCTAATCAAAATTGAAATCAGTAAATTACAATTTTATGCACTTCATTTCTTTAATTTATTCACGAAGTGTAACGAGTTATATTAGATTTTCTTAGAATTATTCCAAACTATTCTTTTTAGAGAAAGAATTTAGGAAAAAATTATATCTATCGCGATAATACTTTACTTTTAACGAACATAATTTATTAGACAAAGTTAAGCAAAAAATTTAGAAGAATTATGCTTATAAATCTGTTTCTTATATGCATAAAGCTGAATTTTACAATTAACAAAAGATTTCAAGTTTAATTGGCACTATGTACTAATCAAAGAAAAACAAATCTATCAAAAATCTATCAAATTAATGAAAAAGCTTTTATAGTCTCACACATAGTTTCTGAGTTTTCAATTTTACTCAGTTTTCCTATCAAGAATGGTTTCATCTTGATTAAAATTAGAAACTAAAAAATTTACAAGTTTAAATAAATTAAATTTTTTTTTACTTTTTTTAGATCTTTAGACTCAGAAGAGCATCCTGAAACGGGAGAACCAGAAGTAAAAAAGGCAAAATGTAGTGAATAAGAAATAAAAATGTGTGTACCGAAAAAAAAACTCTTAATAAGAAAAGAAGAAAAACTTTTATCACTCATTTTTTCTCTCTTTCTTTCCTACATCCTCAAAAACCATTATTAATTATCCAATCTACTCCCAAGAAGAAAAAAGAGCGTCATACACATAAGAACACACTTACATATGTTATATAAAAAATATTTACAAGCATTCACAAATACAGACACAAAAACTACACACGACAATTAAAATTATTTGAAAATTCACAAAAGAAAATCTAAATTGTCACAAACCAACCTGAGTATGAATGCTCAGGACATCACCATCTGCCTACCAATGAACTTTTTTCCTCCCCCCAAAAAAAATTCACATTGAGACTTTTGAGAAACCTAAAGAAGAAGAAAAGAATGAATAAAAACAGACATTTTTACGAATATATAATATAAATTAAAGTATATATATTGAAAAAATGATGATATACAAGGACTAAAAAAATTGATACACAATGGAAAGAAAATTAAAAACATTTCTCTAATTATTATAATTTTAAAACTTTTATTTTTAATTAATTTAACATGAAATTTTTGTTTTACACTGAAATATGATGAAAATTCGAAATTGTAGAAAAATTTAAAGAAACTTTTTGATTTTTTTAAAAAATGATATTTTTGGTACAAAAACTTAAAGAATTTTTTATTTTTGAAATTTTAAAAATAATTTAAATATTTTTGTGAAAAGTTTTTAAGTTTAAATGGAGATACTTTTAAATCTGGATTCTTAGCAATGAAGAAATTAGACTTCTTTTGAAAAATTGTTTTCTAAACTTCAAATAACTTTAAATAAATGAATTAGGAACTACTTTTCCTAGTAACTTAATAATATAATCCAGGTTGCTAAAAGTAGATTCCTATTCAATTATTTTTCATATAAAAAAAAGAACATAAATCATTTAAGTGAAAGTAAATGTTTACTTAATCTGATTTTATATCATTTCTCTATAAAGCATAAAAACAAGCTCAGAGCCTTAAAGAGTCTCCATTTCAAATTTAAATATACTTTTTACAAAAATTCTTTAAGTGATTTGACATTATTCATATAAGATTTTTTGAATGCTAATTATTTTTAAAATTTCAAAAAACAAAAATTCTTTAAAAATGTCAACATTTCTGTTTTTCTATATTTCAATGAACCACACATACAAAAGCAACAAAAGAAAAATGCTGTTCCATTAAACAATAATTAAATAAAAAAGTGAAGCTCACCTCATGATAAGCATACAAAACATTAATTAAATTAGGAGGAATGAAAATGTAATCACAAACACACCTCAAAGAAAAAAGAAATTAACTTTTTGTCTTAATTTTTTTCGCATTAAAATTTTAAATTATGAACTGAAATTTTTTCAAAATAAAATAAAAAATCATTAAAAAGAATAAAGAACATGATTTTATGTAAAAAATTATGAAATTTTCCAATAGCGTCAATAAAACTTCCTCTATGTGAAACATACATGATGGAGATGACTCTAATTTTGAGATTTTACAGAATGTTGAGAAAAAAAGGATGAAAAAATTTAATTTTTTGATTAAAGAAAACTAAAAACTTTCTATAATCAAAAAATTAAATTTTTTAAATGTAAAATTTGTTTAAAAGCATGAAACAGGAAAAAAAATATTACAAAATATATTAAATATTAAATTTTTTGTTTTGTAGAATCATAAAAAAGTTTTTGTGTAAAAAAATTAAAATTTTAGTAAAATTTGTCAAATAAGTTTTGAGTTCTTCAAAATATTTTTTTTTTGTAATTTGTGGAATAAGATCATAGCAGAACATGAAATTCAAAACTTATCAAAAAGAGAAAATGTTTGACAATTCTAAACATTGAAAATCTTAATAAAAAAAATCAAAAATTTGAAAATTTATTTTTAATAAAATAAATTTTCAAATTTTTAATTTGAAAAAAGTAAAAGAAAAATGTCAAAATTGATCAAATTAAATCTTAATTCTAATTGCTTAATTTATAATTTATGACGAATGAAAAAAAAAAATGATTAAAAAAATAAGAAATAAAAAGAAATACATTCTTGATTACTGAAAGGCATAAAAATAAAGAATTTTAAAAAATAAAAACAATAAAATTTCCTTTAAACTTACTTTTTCAGGTCTTTTCTGTATCGAACTTTTTTGTTAATCAAAACTTCTAATTACATAAAATAGTTTTATAATAAAATATGTTAATATTTCCAATATTTAAAATATTTTGATTCATAATTTTTTAAATTTAAAAATTTTCTTAAATTTTAAAGAAAATCCAGATGAGTTTTATTTCTTTATTTCGGGTCCCAACTGACCCTTTTAATGGCTATTTTAAATTTGTATTTTCATTAATCATTTGGACTTGTTAGAGTTAAAAAAACTGAATCAAAATTTTCAATAGGTTTTTATTACAAATTCATTGATATTTGATTTGAGTGCCAGAATATAGTGATATAAAATGCGTTAATTTACGGGCACATTCAATCAAAAAAATATTTGTTAGTTTATTTAAAGGTAAAAGGCAAAAAATTTTGTTTGAATTTAAAAAAATTTATTAGCTCTTTTGGGTCTTTCAGGCATTTAGCAATGAATAATCTTTTTATAACCTTTGAAACGGCTTTGTGTTTTGAATCGAGTTTTTCACTCTTTATTTAATAAAATACAAACAGCTTATTTAAAAGAAATTAATCAATTAGAATAAAACAAACAGAAATAAACTCTTGATTAAGAAATTAAAGAAAAAATTTTTTGCAATGTAACACAAGTTCAGACTCGACTCGGTTGGATTTATATAATACGTTCTAATGTTTCTTTTTCTCAGTATTAGATATAATCTCTAATTGGATTAGGTGAAATTCAGCATCAAGCTTTTATGTTTAAAGCTCAAAAAATCAGTCAAACACGATTTTTAAATTTTTTTTAAAAGTTTCATGATTTATTGTTAATATAAGATTTTATAACATCTGTCAATGCATTAATTGAATTAGTCAGTCCCAAAATAGCAGCAGTATGTTGTTTCATTGCTTTTGTATTTTCTTCTAATGCATTTTTACTTTCATCATCTGATAATTTTCTCCTTTTCTTTTTGGGTTTTAAAACATGTTCTGCAGTTTCAGAAATATTTGGTTGTGCAGGAATTTCTTCTATCAGCGGATCATCAAATTCAATTTCTTCTTTAATATTTACATTATGGAAATTATCTTCATTTGTTTCATCATAATTAAAAAAATCATCATCTAAACTTTCTTGATCCTCTTCCGCTTCTTCTTCTTCACTTTCATCTTTTGACTTATTTCTATTTTTATTTAAACCACTATTTCTTGGTTTTGCATTGAGACAAATTTTGTCTCCCCATTTTCCCAATGC
>JACWBX010000666.1:0-10457 GCA_014622435.1 Polypedilum pembai
CTTCAATTTAATTTTTCAAAATCTTATAAATTTATAAAAATGATCACATTTTTCTTCCCTCATAATTCGTAATCTGTTTGATCAAAAGATCTGAAACTTTGCATAGTTATTAGAATAGTTTGACAAAACTACTATGCAAAATTTCAGCTTTCTAAAGAAATCGAATCAAAAGTTACAGCCATTATAATTTAAAATGGCGATTTTTGAGGAAAAATTAATAGAGGTCTTTTGGAAAATCGGTCAAAAGTCACAATAAATGACAAAATATCGCAAAATTTATGATGCCATCATGTTTCTTTTGAAATTGTAATGTATTTAATTTTTTGATTTACCCCTCTAGCTGTTTCTAATCAAGAATTATTAGCGAAAAACAAAAGTTGCTAATCACTCTATAACATAATGTATCTTTCCACGCCAATTCTTATCATTTTAAAGTCGGCTGACAGTTGTCAAGTGATAAATTTTAAAGACACACGACTAGTTAGTAAAAACCAGATAAAATGAAATCATTTTGATAAGATAACATTAATGAGCAAATAATTAGCGATAATTGCATTATCAATTGACGCAAGAAAAGTCATGAATTGGAAAAGAAAAATAACTTTTTATAATGCGCTATAAAATTTGATTGAGTTTGATAAAAGAATATTCAAGTAACTATGTGAATGAAATGATAACAAAAAAATATCACTATTCCCCCCATCACATAATAATAACATCGCTGCCAACTTTATAAATATATGAAACATGTAAAATTGTTTCTATTAAAACTTCTTCTTCTTCTTCTTTTTCTCATGCCTCCCTATTCTACCGCATTTGTTTCGCATACATTCATATAGTTTTAATAATGAGTCAGTTGTGAATGAATAAAAAATTTTTCCATAACAATTCTCATCACACAACAGAAACTTTATTATACTTAGTACATAAAAGCTCTCTCTTTCCGAGAGTGGAAGCAAACTCTCATATTTTATAATATTATGAGTCTATGCTATGCTATTTCCATTACGATGAGAAACATTGTAATGCTCTCCTAATGAATATGTATTAACCAATCTATTCTATTTCTAGGTCAATCATACAGCCATTGAACAGAAGGATGAAGTAATGGATGATGAATGTCCCGATTCGGATTATCATAATAGTGAGGTATGTGTGGAAATGAAAGCCACTATTCAAATCTTTCTTATCATTCTTTTTTTCATTTATTCAATTCAGACTCATCAACAAGATGGGATGTATATGTGGAGTTCAAGCTTACAAGGCTACATTCTTGCATCATTTTTCTATGGATACGTTGCTACTCAAGTAAGAATTTAATCCAATTATATTTTGAATTACTTCTTAATAATTTCTTTTAATTAGATTCCATTTGGAATTCTCGCCAAACGTTACGGCGCTTTGAGATTTCTTGGCTATGGAATGTTAGTAAATTCTGTATTCGCATTTTTTGTTCCGATTGCTGCTGATAAAGGTGGTTGGATTGGACTTTGTATTGTTCGTCTAATTCAAGGTTTAGGTGAAGGTCCAATAGTTCCATGTACTCATGCTTTACTTGCTAAATGGATTCCACCTAATGGTAAGAATTAAAGAATAAATAATTTTATTCTTCATGCTAATTTTTTATTTAAATACCTTGTTTATTACCATAATAAAAACTCACTTGAAGTATTAAATCATTTCGCGATAATTCTGATGATTATTGTTTTCCAATTACAAATTAAAAATGTAATTGAAAAATTACAATTTTAATTATAAAAAAATTGATCTATATTTATCAACACTTCGATGATAATAATAAGCGATAAATTATTAATTAACCTTTTTTCATCTCTTGTTTCATGAACAGAAAGAAGTCGAATGGGAGGTGAGTTATTATACACACTCTACTGCTACAGTATTTTCTCATTGTAATTAATCAAACTTTCCCTTCAATTAGCATTTGTATATGCAGGAGCTCAATTTGGTACTGTTGTTAGCATGCCACTGTCGGGATTATTAGCTGAATACAATTGGCCAACGATTTTCTATGTGTTCGGTGGAATTGGCACAGTTTGGTGCATTTTCTTTTTGTGGACATGCAGAGAAGATCCACAAACACATGAAACAATAGACGAGGACGAACAAAAGTACATTGTGCAGCAGCTTTGGGGCTCAGGAAAAATGTCAAGTCCACCAATCCCATGGAAATCAGTTCTAACGTCGCTTCCCTTTTTTGCAATTCTATTAGCGCAGTAAGTATTAAGATTAATCCCGCTGGTTTTGGTGACTCATTTGTACAACTTCATTTTATTCACAGCATGGCCCAGAATTACGGATACGAAACACTTATGACAGGTGAATAATGATAAAATTATAAGTTGCTGTTTTTGTATTATTTACTCTATCTCAACCAAATTACAGAGCTTCCCACTTATATGAAACAAGTTTTGAGATTTTCCATCAAAGAAGTAAGTTTCAAGCCATACTAATAGTTAAGTTGCTCTTTCATGTGGTGCGAATAAAACGTCTCAGAGAAAAACAACGTTTGTTGTTGAAAATAATGAAAATTTCCTTACTCACTAATTCGCAACGAGACATGACAGATGACAGGCATCATGTGGCGTAAAAATTTATAACCCCTAACAAATATGGCTTCACATCACACTGTTCTAACTCATTATTATTACTTTTCCGCTCTCGTCTCACTCTACTTCGTTTATTCAATACAGAATGGCTTTTTATCGGCCTTGCCGTATCTCGCAATGTGGATTTTCTCCAACATAATTTCATTTGCCGCTGACTGGATGATTGAATCAGGAAGATTTTCGCACACGATAACAAGAAAAATCACTAATAGCATTGGCCAATATGGTGCCGCCATTTGCCTCGTAATCGCATCTTACACTGGCTGTAGTCGATATTTGACTGTCTCTATACTCACTCTTGGACTAGGACTCAATGGTGCAATTTATTCTGGTATTTTGCTTTCAATTGCTTATCACTTTAGTTTAAATTTAATTCAATTCGATTCTTTTCGTTATAGGATTTAAAATTAATCATCTTGATATTACGCCACGCTTTGCTGGCATCTTAATGGCCATAACAAATTGTACAGCAAACTTTGCAGGCTTGTTAGCGCCAATGGCTGCTGGTAATATCATCGATGGTAAGCCCACAATTGCACAATGGAGAATTGTCTTTATCATTGCGGCAATTGTTTATGTTGCTTGTGCCACATTCTACAATATTTTCGCAAGTGGTGAACGACAGAAATGGGACAATCCAGAATTAGACAATCAACAGTATCACACATCCAAAGCAAACGACAATGAAAATGGACTTAAAAATAGAAGCAACGGCACAAATGTTCAAGAAACGAGGTATTAAATTTTTAAGTTATAAATGTTTAGCATGAATTTCAAATCATTAAATTCCAATTATTGTTATTTATTGCATAATGATAATTTAATATTTTTTATTCACCAAAAATGTTATGAAGTTTTAAAATAATAGATTGAGACTCTTGAAAAATTAATTTTAAAATTAGAGACATTTACTTTAGTTATATGAATTTTTAAATACTTTCTCTTAAATTATCATAATAGAATGTTAATTTTTAAAAACATAGTGCCATCACATAAAGCGTGCAATAAGAATATAAAAAAGGTTCGGCATTATACGGATAAGAAGAAGAATTATGCGCATAATTCTTCTTCCTATCCGCATAATGCCGAGCCCTATATTAAAATAATTTTTTTCAAGTGGAATATAAAAATAAAATTGAAGAAAAGTTGTTCAATTGATTTCATGAGAATTAGCAAATCTGTAAAAGTCAAATCTTTAATCCTAATGCTGTTGAAATCTTGATCGAACTTTGTTCATTTTCTTATGAAATACATAAACTCGCATTCTTGAGAATTCAATTTATTTTGCTATTGAAAAAATTTCCAATTAGATAACTATGTGTCCAAAAAGAAATTTATGTAGGAGAAAATTCATAATTTGTAATGTAAAAATAGAATGAAAATGTTAAAATTTTTTTAGAAAATCAATTTTAAATGAAGCACAAAAGACAGTATATACCTATAAGTATAAATGACAAGTTATTTTAAATATTTTTGATATGAGTAAAATAAAATAAAACCATAAGATAAAATATTTGTGAAAAAATTTTAGCTTTTCATTTGTCTCACTTGAATACAGCAATAAAAACATTTTAGCAAAGTTCATCTTCTAAAAAGAAACAAAAATTATTCATCGCGTGCAGACATTTACAAAACGAAAGGCATTAATATTCATTTTTACCTTCATGAAATTTTCTACTTAAATCTCAAATGTCAGAGTAAGAGAATAAAAGATAAAATCAAATGAAGACAAAAGCTTCAATTGAATGCAATTCATTAGAGACTGCTTTCTCTCTCATACAGTGAAAAACGAAGATAAAAGTAAAGCTATAAAAAATGGAATGTCAACAATTTATAATTCGCTAATGGCATACAATAAATATCTCGAGCACTTGATACAAAATAATAAGTGAGATACCATATATACACAGAGGAACGAGAGATAGAGAGCTAGAGACATTCGCATAGAAATGTTTACAAATTAGATATCATTCTATCTATTTTGTTGCTTTCCATATTCGCTCTGTCTAGCCAGAAGCAGTTCATAATGACGCGTCGAGAGATGATTTCATTGCAAAAGTTTAAAGTGAAAAAAGATTCAATATCGCTTATAATAATAATGATGATATTACCAATAAAATGATCGCTATTGTGGTTTAATGCAAAAATATTTAAAGTTTTAAATTTACTAAACTTTAAATAAAAAATTCAATTTATTAGTAACAAATTGATATTTCTAAATTTTGACTTCATTCAGTTATAGACAAAATATTACTCTTGAAATGTATTCATGCCTGAAGTTTTTGTCAATGATTACAGTTGAAAGCACATTACAATGATAAACATTTGTCTTCATTTCAAGCAATGTTTGATAAATAATTTTTATTTGAACATCATTTAAAAGCTTTAATTCAAATCTTAAATAAGTGTAGGTAGATATAATTTTCACTATGTCAAAAAATCATCTAGAAGGCAATCTTGAATCAACACAATGGTAATTTTGGCTACATCATACAACGCAATTAAGCAAGAATTTGTTGTGGTTTTAATTAGAGCAGAAAGTTATTCGCTTTCAGAATATATTTTTGCACGATATCAACACATGTCTGTAATATTTTCCTATGTAAAAACCAAAAACCACTTCAGTCTTTTTTTCTCGTCTAACTTATCTAAAACTGAAATTTTGTGTGCAAAAATTTATTTTGTTGTAAAGGAAGAAAGGTTTTATGATATTAATGATAATGATGATGATAAATTGATGAAAATTCAAATAAAAGGCAAAGAAGCCAAAAAGATATTTTTTTCTTTTAAAATTCCATTAGTACGGTCACAGAAAGAGAAACAAAATCCTCGATAATTCAATAATCGATAGTTAAATTGGTTTTTCTTTTAACACATTGGATAATCTGCTAAATGATAATGAATCCAACTAATTTTTAAAACTACCTTAATTATATTAACAATTATGGTGACATAACGTTTCGGTTGCTCTTCTTTATTTTTTAATTCTTTTAGCGATAGCAAAAAAATATTTCATGACTTTAAGCCCATTATGGACTTATTATTTTAGAAAATATGTATACACCTCTCCAATGTATTTTATCCAATATCATCATATTTACTTTAAAAATATTTGCAAAGTGAATTGATAGATGCTAAAATTTGTATTAAAAAATTATAATTTTAACGGAATTTAAAAATTTAAATTTCTAAAAAATAAGTTACAAACGAAAAACAAATAGTTTCGACAATTACACCTATTCGATTACATATCACTTTAAAAGATTCATAATTTCAACATATAATGAAGCAACAATATAGACCACATATTAATTTCACTCCAATTATCAAATGCAAATAAATTTTTGATTTAATTCCGATTTTAATTCGCAAATTAGGCTGGTGCAAATAATGACAATTATCTACATAAATCAAAAGTCATAAATATTCCATCAATCTGTGTTCGGTTGCTGCATGCACACACATGTGTCTACTTCAACGACTGCAACACGTTAGATAACGCAGTAGAGGGAGAATGAAAAATAAGCAAAGAATGTCATTAATGTGCTTTATTGTCATTGCGAAGGAATTATCCAATGTAGGCAGATGCATGAGACAGAGAAGAAAGGGAAGCTATGAGATAAATATAAATGGTCTCCATAGCATTATCTTATAGTCAAGTATAAGCGTGTGTGTGTATATTGTATTGTCATTGATATTTAATACAATTTCTACCTATTGCTTAGCTTTTTCCAGCATAATAGCGCTGCCCGATGGTGCAGAAAATTTTTATCACCATTCTTTGTGTCATAAATATCCAGTAGCCTGAAAAGAAAATGAAACGACTATGACTAAAATGTCTACATGTGTGAGAAAAAAAAATATTAAAACAGAAAAGAAGAATTTTAAAAAATAATGACAATCGATTTTTTTACAATTTTATACTCTATTTCACATTGATCGAATTCAATAAGAAGGTGGCGAAGAGAAAACTCGCCTGACTCGCTGACTTGTAAAAAACGAAAAAATTCCTGCTCAATGGATCTTGTCGCTTTCTTATCGCCAAATCTTTTAATATCACCAAAAAAAAGGAAAAAGTAATTTTAATTCTTTGAAAAAGAAGAAGAAGAATAAGGAAAGTAGGAAGGAAAAGAGAAACTTTTAATTGCGTATACCGAAAAAGAGAAAGGAAAATCCGTTCGTTAAAAGATGCCAAAGAAATTCATTAGCGATTCGTGTGCTTGCTATCAAAGTAATAAAGGAATTGCTCGTGGCATGCTCTCGCAGGATAAAAAATTTTGTTAAAAAGTATTGAAATACATTAATCAATATAGAAGACTTAAGCAATAATTACAAAATTAATTAAGGAACCATTAATTACTATCTGTCAGTAGCAAGCATTTTTCCTCTCGCTTTAATTGAAGTCCAATATTCAATAGAGAGCACGTTTTCTTCTTTTCTCGTTCTTGTAATCAGATTGCTCCAGAACAAGCCATAGCTAATAATCGATTTTTCACGTCATATGTTGTAGGATAAAAGTATCGCCAAGTGAGGAGCATGAAAGGCAGCAAGTCTGTGAAGTAAGTGTGAGAAAAAATCTATTAGCCTAATTTGGTGGAAATACTCACGGAGATGAAAAAAAGAAAATCAAATCATTGTGGATTATTGCGGAATCGTTGGATTTTTATTGCGAATTTTTTCTGTTCGCAAGGAGTTATTGGCATTAGATTTTCATGTCCGCTATTGTTTTTGATTTCATTAGTGAACATAAGAAATTGTTATCCTGTTAAAAACAATAATTTTTTTTGGCTAAGCGACATTCTGATTAAAATCCGTTTACTATAACGCGCTTAAATGTCCATTCGGATAATTTTTTCTTTCATGCTACAGCTGGCGATATGACGCCAGTGGCGACCGCATTCATATACACATTTATTGTACGCTAATAAAACTTTTTTCTCATAAGTTGCTACTTACTGTAATCACCGTCATTCGAATACAAAAGGATTGCAATTTTTTCTCCCTCTTTTTATTCTAGCGAAATAAGGAAAATCGTTAAAGTGAATAATAAAGCAGGAATTTGCTAGTATGTGTTTGCGAATAAAAATTTCCTAGTTTTGTAGAGAGAGAGAGAGAGAGTAAAGTGTAAATCTGTGATTCGCGTGCAACATAATTACGAAATTATTTTCTGCATTGAATATCAAAGGGAAAATAATGTAATGTATACAAGAAGAGAAAATTGGATGAAAAATCAAAGTAAGGTGAAATTAAGTAAAGTAGAAAGCAAAAAATATTATTGAAGCGCTTTTTATATTTGATACAATGATAACCGGCAGAATGTTTTAAAAACTCATTCTCATGAAACTCATTGAGCGCAAAAAATATCAATAAAAAGTGTGCACGATGAGGGAGGAAATTATTTCCCTTTGCTCATGTTAATATGACAAATAACATTTTACTCATCAAAGACGGTGAAATATGCGCCCACGAGTGAGTTGTAAATTTTCTCCTGTATATCATATTATGCGAATGCCTTTAACTACAATTACAATTTAATGAATCATTTCATGGAATTTTAGGCAGCTTAAGCGAGACGGCTATTAATGTTTTACTTTTATGTGAGTCAAAAATATATTACGGAAGTTGTGAGTGAGTCATTTACAGCATGTTTTCAACTTCCTTACTACTTTCATTTTATATTTCACCTTAATAAATGTTTTCATAAGAAATAGTTGACGATAAAAGTTTGTTGTTTTGAAATGATGATGACAGATTTAGTTCAAATTCCTTTAATTATTCTCTATATTATGACCACAAATTATCCAAACCCTAAAATTTTCTCATGAATTAGCAATAGAATGAAATTAGTGGAACTTAAAATGACAACAGTAACAATCTAAACAAATGAAAAATAAAAATATTCACCCTTTTTTACTACAAACACCAAAGTTGATTACTCGATTCAGTATCGCACAAAGAAAATGAAATTTTTAGCACGATAAAAATTAGTTTTGTGTGCGTGACACTAGTTTTTATTATAACAACATACTCGAAACGCGATCAAGATAAAGAATAAACTGAATTGTTTAGAAGCACCCTTGCTAACACTTTTAAATATTGCTTGCGAACATTAATTTAATTTTAATGAAATTTTCTGTCTTTATTTTCTGTTGAAAGTTAATTTCGAAGCAATTTTTCACCACAATGCTCATTTAAATGGGTTTTTTGACTTTGTCCTATTCTACCTATTCACAGTTGCAGTAGGATGAAAGTTTTCATACATCTTTCCTTTTATGCTACATTTATTCACATGCGATGATAGCAGTGGATTAAGTTTGCTGCTTAATAGCAATTTTTCTCACTCTGTATAGCAACAATAATGCTCATCATAATGTATTTTTAAAAAGTAAACAAGCATAACTTTTTATCCATCTTGAACTGCTCTATCGTAAATCCAATATAAGCACAGAATGTCACATGTAAAGTTAAATGAATCCGAACATGATCCTCTACTAAAATTTATCATCCAATTTTTTCTCGTTATTTTCCTTCTTGTTCATAAGTCTGAAGCTTACTGTTCATGTATAAGATAAAGAAAGAAGATTTTAATGTTAAATATTTTAAAATTAGAAGCGCATTTTATGAATAAACAAGAAATGAATTTATTAATTTATTTTGAGAAATCTTCCAAGAGTTAAGAAAAAGAAAAGTTATTTTTTAAAAAAAATTGTTATGAAAATCTTATTTATAGAAAAAAAGCTTCAACATGCATAAGTATCTTGTCTTGTGTCATTTTTAAGCATTTTCTTCAAATTAAGGATTACACGAAAGCAAAGCGAGAAATGATGCAAGAGAAATGTCACCAATCAACAAAGATGCAGTTATTGTCATAAAATCAATGTGCAAGAGCTTTGAATAGTGCTTCTTAAATCACTTTAACGAAAAACTATAAATATACAGAAAGAAAGTTAAAATTTAAATCATTCGACAATGATCCGCATCAGTGCTATTCATTTTCATGTACGAACGAGAAAAAAAACGCAAGAACGAAATGGGTAAACTCACAAGAGAATTTAATGCTTCTCATTACATCGAGCTCATTCACATTCAAGTGCTTGCATTTATTACACAGTCTACAGTGTATCAAAATGTTCATACTTTTTATAAGTAAGAACAAGCTACGTTCTTATCCAACCATTCATGTAAAATACATCTTTTCTCAAGCATTAGAGATTAAAAAAGTGCAATGACTCATGAGCACCACACAATTATTCATCGCATGAGAGCATAGTGAAGAATAAGCGAGCGCGAAATGTTGAGACAGCGAGAATCTCAGTAAATCAATCTAAATAAAAATGAAAGCACGCCTGAACGTTTTGCGATTAAGTTTGCTATTCGCGCTATAACATTGACTTCAAACTGCAAGAGTGGGTGGCATTTGAGGAATATTCGAGTCATCAAACAAAAAAGTATTTACTCAACGCTGTGAAAATGGAAGGAAAATTGTTTTTAAATCGACACAAACACGAATCACATTGTGATTCAATGTCTGTCACAAATTGTTAGCGCATTTTATTTTTTATTGTCTTAAAGGTTGCTTTTATTTTTCTGTCTACATGTAAATATTTTAAGCCTGGGGGCCCAACAGACCGTTATGGTGGCTATTTTGAATTGGCGCGCATTTTTGGTGGCTATTTCAAATTAAATATTACCGTTAAAAACATGCGAATCTATTTGAAAAATTTAAAAATTTTTATTTTCATTGATTATTTGGGTTTTTTAGGATAAATACAAACTGAATCGAAGTTTTCAATACGTTTTTAAAAACAAATTCGTTGGTTTATAACGAAA
>JACWBX010000667.1:0-13163 GCA_014622435.1 Polypedilum pembai
TTCGCGCCTTTTTTAAATTTCAAATTTCGTTTGACCGTTATTTTTACGCAAATATAAATTGCTTTATAGAATGAATCTAAATCAATTTTAATCATTGTAATACTTGAATAATTCAATTTCCACGCATTGAATTTTCATATTTTAATGTAAATAAACGGAAAGTTGATTGCGATGGAAATTTTGATATAACTTCGAATTTGATTCAGCCATTAGAATTATTATTTGGAAAAGCTTCTGAAACTTGGTTTAACTTCATACACTCACAGAAATTCTAATTGTTGTAATCAAATTAAAAAGCTGAAACTAACCATCAAGATTTGTAATTCAACTTTACTTTAACAATTGTTTTTAAGGTAAAGCTTCTATTCATAAAAACGGATTAGCTAACTCTGTTGTTTGTAAAAAACACTGATCTGGGCGCCAAAAATGCGCTAAAGTACACCAATCTGCAATTGAGTACTTTCACCAATTTTTTTATTTCATTTCTGTTGAGTGAACAGAATAAAGTCATTCGAAATTTGTACTGTTGTTGTGTGAATTTGTCTGAAATTATTTTTCTTTCCTTCATTTTTTCGGCATGACAGACATTCAAGAGGAACATTTAGTTGTTCAAAAGAAAGAAAATAAACGAAGAATAAAGGAATATAGAAGAATGAATCATTAGCCGTGAATATCTTAAGGAAAAACACAGAGATGAATTGAATGAATGGAGAATATAAAATTTCGCTGATGGTGGAAATGTCAAGGAAATAAAAGAGTCGTTTAGGAGAAAATTTTCATCGTTAGACTTTTTGGCTGTCTGGTGTGATGACAGTAATTCATAATCAACATTTTCACAGCTATAAGAAATGATCCAAAGAAGAAGAAATTTGAGAATTTATTTCGTTTTAGAAACTTAAAAATCTTTAACAATTAAAGTTAATCAATTTTATTAAATAGTCAGTTAATGTTGGATATAAATTTATAGCACATTTTATGGCACCTAATTCTTAAGCCCTCCCCATATAAATTATTACTTTCACCACCATCATTTTAATTCCCATACCACCATTACGAAAGCTAGAGTAAAACAAAGCAGAGTTTAAGCTAGAACGAGAAAGGAAAAGCTTTCTTTCTAAACCATTAACTTTCCTCATGCACATATACAACAAAACATTCTCATATATATTACGTATCGACCGAAAATTCTTTTCGCATTAAGTTGTTGTTTTCATTTAAACACGTTAAGAATGAGTGAATGAGAAAAATATAAAATAAAATTCATCTAAAAAGCCATTTCGAGAATAATTAATTAACTTCAATTAGACCCATTTTTTTTTCTAGCCTTCTTTCTTCAATAGCTCTTTTTTACTTAAAGTGTTTTCTTATTCTCTCTTTCATTCCGTTTCTCTATGTATCGTTATCGAAATTTCTTTTTTAGAAATCGAATGCAGAAGAGAACTTTGGTTAGTTACCATTTATCAAGAATGTAGTATACGCACAAAAAAATAAGAAATAGGTAGAAAAAAAATCAGTGAAAATAAGAAGTCAAAGTTGATTTATTATTTAACGATATTTACACACCCTCAAAGCTTTGTATATAACTCAACAGCTTTTGATTGAACTTCTAAAATTGTTGTGTCTATAAACAAACACACACACATACTCTTGTAGCAATCGGAAAAATATTAGGAGCTTGCCTAAAGACATTATATTTAGTCGATTTTGAAAGAAAGAAAATATCAAATTGAAGTAGCAGGCGGACGGCAGCAGTGTCTTGTCGTAGATATATACACACTTATTCACCACATAATTAATGTGTTATATAAATTCGATGAGATTTTTCTTCCTTCCTTCCTTTTTTAATTTTATTTTTTTCTTCTCGCTTTCTTCACATCGTTGAAAAAGACGTTGTTGTCGACGGCCTGTTCCTTCTCCTTTCCATCAGCTTCCATATCGCATTTCTCTCCTCCATTTCATTTTTCTCACACTTCTCATAATAATGATGTTTTTTTTTCTTCTCTTTTTTTCTCTTTCTTTACTTGCTGTGTGCTTACTCTATAAAAGAATGAAAAGCACTGCATACTTGACACTCATCATGACAGTAAATTGGATTTTTGAAATAATTTCCTTTTATAATGAAACATCTTCAACTTTATTCGATATCATCAATGCGTTACAGGGGACTTTAATTTTCTTAATTTTTGTCTGCCTACCACGACCGATGTCATTTATAAAGCATTGGTGGAAGGATCGAGGCTCATTCCAGGTTATACCCGACAAGCCACATAACGAGTTTCAAATGACATCAACAAAGATGAATAATTGAGGAAATAGGAGCAGATAAAGAAAGTCTAAGAATAACTCTATGTATAACAATAAAAAATATAATTAGGCTGATATATATAAGCACATGTATAAAGAAAAATAAGAAGTATCTCTGTAGAGAAAACAGCTCAATTAAATGAAAAAGCATCATAAAAATGTTTATTTAATTTCCCATACACTCGAGTGTTACAACGAGCGGTAACATATGATGTATATTGATAAATATTTCAGTTCTCATGTTTATTTGTTGAAAGTGAGTACAAATGGAATATGTAGCATAGTAGTAAGTATCTCTATTAATATTATTTATATACATGCTTTTTTATATCAATAAAAGCTTTTATAAAAACCAGAAATATGTCAACAGTTCAGGAACTACCAAGGGAAATAGACTCTAGCGCTTTTATTATATTATGTCGACAATAAATTATGTCACAATTCATTATAAACTTTGTATGCGCCAGTTTAAACGGACATTTTTATTTCTTTAAAGCTGTTATGAATATAGCATAAAGATTATTCAGCACACCTCAACCACTTATTGCGGTGAAAATTTTTTAACTTTCAATACATTTTAAGAAGGTTCTTAAAAATATTATTTGAATATTTATGATGAAAACAGACCCCGATTATTTTTTGTTTACGATAGATCAAAAAATTCCACAGAACAAAAATCACTCTTCAACTGAATGAAACAATTTATGAAAATCCCCCATAGCTTAAAAAATTCAACATTCCTAGAAGCCACCTCCCTCAGAAAAGTTTGATTATGGTTTAAATTTGATCTCTTTGTGAAATCTTCAACATTTTGGGCTTTACCGCTATAAAATTTATAAATTTTTTCTCTCTACCTTTGATAAAAGCATTTCAATCAATTCAGTCAAGTAAAATGAATTATATATAAATATTCAAATGAACAGTTCTCACAAAAAAGCTGAACCTAAGTATTCACTTCCATTGAATAATAATACTATGAGAAAAAAAACACACAGAGAAATTGCATTCAAAAGTGTTTCAATGCCATAACGAGATAAAAAATGTGACACGATGGAAAATTAATGGAAATAAAAAGAGAATTTTCCTTTATGTATATATGTATATGCATATTAAGCACATATATTTGCATAGTACGAACGAAATATTTCCCGTTACTGTGACTATACTGGGAAAAATTTAAATTATATTCAATGAGAAGAGCAGGGAAAGAGAAAAAGATTTTTTTTTTCATTTCCTTCTTCGTTTGTAAATTTTTTTTAAAGAATGTGAATTTTTACTTTTTTTTATCATCGTTCTCTTTCCTTTATTGAGTCGAGTTACTTTTAGTGGTGGCAGCAAAACACTTGAACGTGGACTTATCCGTATCAACCAAGAGTCGTTGCTTAGTGAGATTACTTCATAAAAAGAACCTTGATTAAGAATTGAATTGCATTATTTAAATGAGTGACAGAGGGGAGTGGAGTAAGAAAGAAGAAGATAGAGATAAAGATATTGCGGTTTTGAGACTAAACAAAGAGGAAAATATGAATTGATCAAATTTGTGAGGTTTATGCTAGAGTGACACTAACAAGAAAACTGATTATATTTAAAGCGTTGGTTAAAAGATTGTTATAAATGGATGGAAGGATGAATGGATGGATTATCTGAATTAATTGAGATGCTTTAGAGAACGATAGTAAAGGACTGTAGTCTTCATCTTGGTCATGAACAATATTGGACTATTTATGAATAGATATCATTTTATTTACCACAACATAGATTAGATAGAGAAGTTTTTTTTAAATTGAAAATCAATTTAGGTTAACATTTGAACGATAACTTAAGTCAAACATTCAATATGACTTATTTATTTGTACATATCTGAATACTTTACGTTTTTAGTTTTTAGTGCTCAGCACTTCTTTAATGAGTGTTAAAATTTTTTCAAAACATTCATTCATTTTGTAAAAACTATAAACTCTACGAAAGAGGTTCAAATGCATACTGATAAAGTCAAAAGAGGTCTTCACACCTTGACTTTTAGAAGAATAAGCAAAATAGAAAAATTATTTGAAACAGCTGAAATAAAATCTTGGCAAAAGATCGTCAATGGGAAAATAAAAATAAAAAATTCTCTCTTTTGGCTATGCTTGTGTTTGTAATCAAAGTCTATTTTTTTCTTTAATACAACAAATTGGACATTTCTTTTTTTCTTTCGATTATACATATAGATATACTCTCATATACATGAGGGAGAGGAGGAGAAAAAGAGCTGAAAATAACTTGAAAAAGCAAAATGAAAAGTGTGACAGAATTTAAGAAGAGAAGAAGAGAGTAGAGAAGAAAAATTCACATACAAAACATTTTCATTATTTCAGTGCGACGCTTGAAATAAAAATATCGAGTTGATCGATTATAAGACTATGAACTTTCAATATATAAAAAATAAATACTTTCCCATCTTTGCCATGCCGAGTCTTGTTCGTATTGACAGAAGTAACAAAACATACTTATATAAATTTAATATACACATAATAATAATTTTTTAGTTGAGCGCTCTTGTTCAGTTCCATTCAGTCAGTCAGTCAGTTTGATAGCAATCTATGAGTTTTTCATTGTTGTTCTCTTCGTTGTCTTCGTCATGAAATAAACATGCACACCGTATCAAGGACAAATGTAGTGAGAGAAAGTGAGAAGGAGAAAGAAAGAATACGAGTGTGAGTGAGTGAGACTTATCGAAAAAATTTAATAATAAATTTTGCAGGGATCAAATGAATGGAAAATATATGTATGGAGCTTTGGGGTAAAGAAGAAAAAAAATGTATACGTGCTCGATTTACACTAGCATAACTCGTGTCAAAAAAAAAATCAATGAACTTTAATTTTTTTCTTTTCTCTTTCGTCCTTTTCATGTACACACATATACACACTCTTAGCCTTCTCTCACCACATTCATATTTAATTTCTCTTCAACTTTTCTTAGCAAAAATTTTTCTCCTTACAAGGCGCTCACATGTCCGTTTCCAATGCCTGTGTGTGAAAAACTTTTTGATTTAGGTTTTAATGAAATTGATAGCTTCATGTGAAGTAAGTTTTATGAAAGATTAGTCAGCCGAATATCTATGTCTTCTTTTTCTTTTTTGTAATCGGCTTCAGTGCAAAAGAGAGCTCTCACTTTTCTAAGAGTCTCTGCCACAAAAGAAAGGATAAATTTGATCTAATTTTATTTGCAAATTTGAGAAGATGTTTCTCTTTTTGATTGAGGTAGCGTGCGTGTGGTATATTTTGCAATTTGAGGTTTCACGCTCGATTAGGAATTTATTGGATTTGCTTTTTTTCCAAATGGTCGTTTTTGAATTACAAATTTTGTTACTATGAAACACTTTTCAAACGAATCATCAATCTCTATTATATATGAAAGTCAAAAGAAAGAGTATAAAAGAAACTCTTTTAGCTCCTGAAAGAGAAAGAAAACTTTTTCTCTCTTTAGTATCATTAAAAGTTTATTAAAATGCGTTACAGTTCGTCAATTCAATAAAATAAATTTATAAATAAAATTCGCTCACAGAAGAGCTTTCTTTCAAACGAAATTCCTTTGAATAACTTTCCAAAAAGATCTAATTTTTCAAATAAAGAAAAGAAGCAAAAGAAATGAATGTGTGAATAGAATGAAATAGATAGATGGCAACGAAGAGAGAGATTGAGAGTTTTAAGAAAGTTTTACGCATATTTCTCGCATTTTGAGAGCTTAAGGCGAGAAATCACAAGAAATTTATCGCGAATATGAGCAAAAAAATAAAATTGATATTTTTTTCGGGATTATTATGATGATGAATAAATGCCGAAGTCAAAATTTAATTTTCTCACCCTTATTTGATGCCAATGCCGATGCTTTCATATCCATACAAATAGAATCTTCTTCTCCTTCTCTCTCTTCTTCCGAACGCAAGAATTTTATTTTGTTCTTTTCTCATAACAAATTTTCATATTTTATTTTTCACTTTCTCGCTTATGGCTGATTGTTGGTAGGTTGATAGGTAGATATTTTTCAATATAATTTATTTATTTTTATTTTCACTTTTATTTTATTTTTTCTCTTCTCTTTCTCCTTTTCTGTGTAGTGTTGTTTATAAATAGATATCCTTGATAATGTAATTATTTGCTTTTTCCCTTTTTGGTATAATTTTCGAAATGTTAATCGTTTATACTATTATCTGCTTTTTAATGTTTCGCCTTTCTCCTATATTTCTTTTCTCTATCAAACTGTGAAATTTCATTGTCTTCATTATCCAATAAGACTTCACAAAATATTTGTATAGATAGAATTATTATTATTATGTAACAAAAGAAAAGAAAATGAAAATGTATTTCAAGGGTCGATGGTTTATTTACGATGGAAATGAATTTTATATATTTTCTTAAATGTATGACAAAATAATAGAAAGAAGTTCTTGCTCTAGAGTAACAAAAAAAGAAAAGCTAAAGCAATTGAAGCAGAATAGAAAGGAGGGTAAAAATAGAGCTAAATCCATTTCTCATTCTGATTCACAATGCTTCAGCGCAATTTAATGAGACATTTTTTTTAAAGTGATTTGCGTGCTTAAAACCTTGTGTGTACACAAGGCCAGTTTGAAGAGACACAGACAAAATGAGTGAGAGAGCAAAAGCATGAAAATAAGATGTGGAAAAGCTTCTCTCTTTTTTACTATTCTTTTTCTTTCTTTATTTTGCAATTGTACAATGTGTATTTTGTTGCTATATGGGAATTCTGTGCAATTAAAATCAAATGGCTACAAGTCCTAAATAAACAAGCACGTATTATGGTAATTCATGAGTTTCAACGTTTCGATATCTCTTTCTCTCTCACTTTCTCGGCTGCTGTTACTGCATACAATTCTCATTTCTCATTTCGTTACACTTATTTTGTTTTCGCTATTAATCGCAGAGGAAAAATTACTCAAAAGAAATCTTTTCAAGCTTTTTTAAAAAAAATGCACATGTCTCTGTTGCTGCCGCTATTTAATATACAAAAGCAATAAATTTTAATTCAAATTATAATGTGTGGCTTTTTAAAATCATGTCACATATTCCATTAGTTTATCACTTTTTCGCTCTCATCTATTATTGTGTGATGCGATGTGATGTCGGTTTATGTACACAACACATAAAATAGCTAAACTATCTGCTACTACCTATATTGTCAAACAAAATTGTAGTGCACTTATGAGAAATAATAGAAATTTTTATCTTACGGAATTTTAACTTTTAAAAAATTATTTTTTTTCTAAAATTGAAAGCTTCTATTATTTCTGCCTTAGCTACTAATCTAAAGTGAGTGTGATATGTTCTGACATCCTTTACATACATAAATATCGACACATTCTCATCTCATTATGGAGAAAGTCATTGAATCTCTTCTTATCATTCGTTCATTATTTTGACTATCATGAGAAATAATAAAAATGTTTTAAATAAAAATGAATGTTTTTTGTGGAACTTATTATAGTTACAACAATTAAAATAATTCTTCATCATCATTATACACTATTCAATTCTATTCTTTATTTTTTTTATACATTTCCATTATCCATTGAAACCAAATGAATCAATAAAGATATACAGTGAAAAAGCGAGCGAATACACGTAAAATTATATATACAGATGATTTTTTGGCTTCAATTATAATATTTATTATAGGTACAATTTTTTTGCTGCTGCTTCTTACGTGTATGTAAAAAAATTGTTTTAAATGAAACTCACAATGACAAAAAAAACAACACAGCACGAAACACAGAGTAGACAAATGAAACTAAAAGTGTACAAGCTTATGCACATTGGAACATTTATATTTTATTATTATTATTATTAAATTCTTTATTTTTTGTTCTGTCATTTATCGGAATTATTGCAGCACACGATAGCACACACAATGAGCTGCAGCAATGAAAAAAGCGGAAAAAAGTATCGAGATTCACATAATTGCAATTTAACGGAGGGAGTGTGAAAGAGATATAGTCAGTTGATGCTCAGCTCACAGCTTCACTCAAAAAGTCATTTATTACTTATATTATTTGTGTTTTATCACTTTTAGTGCATTTTTTCATTCATGTATATATTTTTTTTGCATTCGATTCAGATGCAGTAAACTAATGAGTAATTGTTTATAAAATAAAATAAAAAAAAATGCTGTCGAAGCTACATAGGAAGAAAGAATTTTTTTTTTCAAATACTGAACGTTTCTTTTGCTTATTCTTTAAAACTTCTTATGTCACTGACGGAAGAGAGAGCTTTACCTCCGCTTCCCTTAAACACACACGATATTTGCACCTATTTATATTATTATATCAACACATTAAGCACTTCAATAGCTCATTTATTCTACATTCCTATTGGACTCATTGCTTTCATTGTATTCGATAAGAAAGAAGCCCAAAAATATTTTTTTTATCCTTGAAATTATATTTTATTTCCCTTGTACTGAAGAAGGAAAAAAATTCATCAATAAAAATTACCAACGACAAAATTTTTCCCACGTATAATTCCGTTGAAAAACTAAAGTGAACTGGGACTTTTAATAGAAAAAAAAAAATTTTTACATACTTGCAAAACTCTCGCTCGCACGCTCGCTCTCTCGTAATCATGCTGTCAGTTGTTCGTTTTTTTTTCTCAGACACACATACACGTTAACGTTCTAATTTTCCGAAGGAAATTGAAAATTGGTTCCTTAAAGACAGAGAGAGAATGGAATAGTTTTGAATTCTGTCGCTTACGCAAAAACTTAAGTCGTCTACAAAATAACAGAAATGTTCTTTATTATTATTTTTTTTATCTCTTTTCGTCTAAAAATATGCGCGATCCACAGACTTTTATATTTTTTTCGCGTTTTTTAGAAAATGATTTTTGGAAATTATTTATAGAAAATATAAAGCTAAAATTATCTCTTCATATGTAAGAGATGGTGGAAATTTTTGTCACAATCTTTAAATAAGTATTGTGGTTATATTTAAAACATGTTTAAATACTAAAGGTGGCTGTTGTTGTCTGTGTGCTTTCCACTAAGAAGAGTGGGAAATAAGAAATTCTTTTTATTTATTCTCTCATCGAAAAAAGTCACGAGAATCTGATTTTTTAATTATTTTGGCGCATTTATAATTTATTGTTGAGATATCGTCAAAGTTTCTTTAATCTTTTTAAAAGATTATCGACAATAAGCAAAAAAAGCTTGTGGAAATTTGTCTACGAAGCTATAAATGAATAGTGTGACATTGAATAGAATGACACATATTTGACATCAATTACTTTTTAAAAAGAGGGCTAATTTGATCTTTACGTCATTTTGGCTAATTAATTTTAATTTATGACAAGTTCAATTTTCTTACACATTATAAATCATTTAACAAGGAGAAAGAGCGCGCGAAAAACACAAGAAAAGTTGTACTTGAATTTTGGATAAGTGGACAGGTGGAGAGAGATTAAAAAGATTTTTTATGACGTAATCGGACAAATTTTATTATTTGCTTAAAATTTAAATTTGTATTTTTCAACACTAATTTTCTTAGAGTCATCTTTCGGCTTTTGTTGTTTTTGATGATGTTTTGGACTTCGTTTCAATAAGAGATCTAGATACTTTCTGTTTTCACTTTCGCTTAATGGGATATTAAGTTCGATGCACAATTTTACAACCTGAGTTGCTGCCGATACGTTTGACTGAAAACATTCGTATGCTAAATAAAATTTTAATGTTAATGTACATTGTTCAGTCATATTGTATTTCAAAAAAATTTGAATCAGCCGATTTGCTAAATCTGTGTTATTGTTGTTAAAATACTCATAGCATAAGTTTCTTGTTCGACTAGCCAAAATCTTCCGCACTTCTGGCATTTCAATTAACTGATGTGAAAATTTTTGATCTGAAAACCACTCACTAAAGAAATGAAAGGAGAAAAAAGAATGAATTAAAAACAATGTTATTTTTAGAATTATGAAATATGATGATAATTTTTTTTAACACCCCCTCTTACCTCTCAAATAATTCTCTCCATAATATAAATAGTAATTCATAATCCTGTGTCTCCACGCAAACGTTTTTAAATGATTCAGCTATTTTAACAACTGCCGATGATCCATATGTCTTTAAAATTTCTCTTAATATTGTTTTAGTCGTGAAGTTAATTTGTTGCGACATTTTTGATGAAAAGTAATGTTTGTAGAGGTCACAAAGTGAATCAATGAACAAATTAAGATTTTGTTTCTTACTCCTCCATTGATATAAATGACATGTTAGAAAATGAATGAGTTTCTCATTATCTTTTACAAATTTGTAATCGTAGGTGTTTAAAATTTTTACAAATTCATTGAAGAACTTTTTACTGCCTCCTTTCGTGCAAAGATGATTGAAACACTCGTTACGAAATTTTACCCAGTTTGAGTGTGTCGAATAAAATTTTTTGTCAAAATTTATGATATTTTGAAGCAGTTTTGACTCATCATAATGTTCGCTTCCATCAAACTGTTCCTCACTTTCATCATTCGATTGAATTTTTCTCTTCAAGTTTAAATTTCCAATCAATTGATCTATTTTGTCTAAAAATAAAATTTTATTTTAACACCTTATTGATTAAGCATCTAAATTTTTCAAATTCATATTTTTAAAGCCTATATTCTATTTTTATTTCATATTGATTTTTTTATCCACAAATCGAAATGAAAACAAAAACAACTTGATTTTCGTCAATTTTCACAGATTTCTATTGCATAACGTTGTGTATTTTACCTTTATTCTCACAATTTCGTCTCAATATTTGAGTATAACTAGTCGTGGGAGGAATCATTGAGGTATATCTGAAGAATTTAATAAAATTAAAAGAAAGATTCATCACAGAATTTTTTTGTTTATAATAAATCAGCTGACATAACCGGCAGTCAATATTTAATAAAATTTTTCGTATTTTCGCAGGTTAACCTATTACTTTCTACGTTGAATTGAATAAAAATGAAATTTTCATCTTTTGATAAACAATCTATTAAAAATTCGTAAAATTTCGTCATAATTATTAATTTAATATTTCTCAAAGTTTAACGATTTTTTTATTCGAAATAATAAAATTATTTTCAGTTGCTTTCCCCTATAAAATCGAAAAATTTAAGTCGTCTAGAAAATTAAAAGTTCGAGAAAAATATCAAACTAATCAAGTTTAGAGATCATTAAATTTAAAATGTCTCTATCGAATTTCTTTTTTGGTGATCTAGAAGAAGATCCAATATTTGGGTGAGTGTTAAAAATTGAAATTAATCAAGATTTTTGACATTTTTTGTAATTAAAAATTTTCAACTTGAATATTTCTTTAGATCACACATGAGACAAATGCGACAAATTACAAATAGTTTATTCCCATCTGATCCATTTAGTTTTGGAATGCTAGGAATGCCACACATGGGTATGCGCTCAAGAATGAATTTGCTTCCTCAAATATCCCATCGAGGATCCCCCTTTGAGATAGGAATGAATGGCATGAATATGAGCATGAATCGACTTTTAGCTTCCCCTGGAAGTGGTAACAGTTCTTCTTTTACATCAAGTAGCAGTGTTTTCATCTCAAATGGCAATGGACCACCTCAAGTTTATAAAGAAACGAATTCAGTTAGATCAGTTAATGGTGTAAAGGAAACGCGTAAAACAGTGGAAGATTCCACTACAGGCACAAGAAAAATGGCTATAGGACATCATGCAGGTAATCGGGCAAGAATTATTGAAAAGGAACAGAACGTTAGAACTGGCCAACGTGAAGAACGAGAAGAATTGATTAATTTGGATGATGATGAAGCCGAAGATTTTGAAAGAGACTTTCAGGCTAGAGCACAGAGTCATCGTTATTCTGATAATCGACGTCATTTACAAATAGAAGAAGTTGGATCTGAGCCATTGGCAATTCAATCGTAAGTTTTAGTTTTTCTTATTGTAAATTATTTTATTCATTTTCAATTACATAGAGCTGAGGATTATCGAAATAGAAGAGTCCCGTCACCAGTTTCACGAAGAACAATTCGTTCATCACCATTAACTGTTCCATCGACATCTATTAGATCTAGCAACGATACTGGGTAAGTAATTGCTCATTTCAGTTATGTTCAGTAATTAAAAGAAACCTTTTACCTTTCATTCTTTTTCTTTCTCTCAGCCTTCTTCATACACATCATCATCCTTATAGTAAGACATCTTCGTCGGCAGCAGGCACATCTTCATCTAGTGTGCGTAAACAAATGAAAAAATTAAAGGGACATCTTAATCACCACTGAATTTCATATGATGTGGTCTTTTAATTAAAGTGAGCGAGGATTATGAAATTTTGAAAAAGCCGACAAAATGAAGCTTAAATATTAATGACTCTCATCCCTAAAAATTTACTTTTCATATTTTAATAGAAATAAGAGGAAAAATTATTAGTTGAATGAAATTTGAACGGGTGCGCAAGAAAGCGTCGTAAAGGAGGAGATGAAGGAGGTTTCAATGGGAGAATTCGACATTTAAATTTTTAATTACTATGAAAGATAGTTTCATCATTAAAATTGCTTTAGGATATAATTTTTTTTGTTTTCTTTTCTCTCTTGTTTTCTTGTTTAGCGGCGGCTATTCATTAAAATAGCGATGAAGTTACTTATTTATATATCTACTTTCCTATCTATTTCAAATCTTTTGATCATATCGTATATTTTCTTTTTATGTAAATTAATTTTTCTAAATGAATGAAAAAACTTAATTGTGTGAATAATAATAAAGAAATTTTACTCACGTATGCACTATGGGCCAAAAATTTAAAATTTTCTCAAAAATTATTTTACTATATTTTCTTATAGCGCATTATTAGACGATTATTTTGAAG
>JACWBX010000669.1:0-10672 GCA_014622435.1 Polypedilum pembai
TAAATTTTTGCAATAAAACGCATTCAAATTCATGATTTTTAAATTCAAATCTGAGCAAAAATAACCGCCACTTTTTTGTATTGAGACCCCCTGGATTTAAATGAATTAAATGTTCTTCAAAAATGCCTATAAATTAGGTTCGGAATTATGCAGATAAGAAGAAGAAGTATGCGCATAATTTTCTTCTTCTTATTGATTTTTCCATACAAAAATGAATAAGAAGAAGAAAATTATGCGCATACTTCTTCTTCTTATCTGCATAATTCCGAACCCTACTATAAATTTAGTTTCTTAAGGAGATTTGATTCAAGACAATTATTTGAAGCTTTTCTTAAAAGAATTCAAAATCTAAATTATGTAGACGAGACGATTACATAGAATCTGCTGGTTATAGAAATAAAATGAAAATTTAAGAACTTATTAAAGAAAATTAACAATAATTAGTATTGAAATTATCAATATAAAGATAAAAAATATGAGAAGAGAAAAGAATCAAAAATTTATGAATTTTAGGCAAAAAAATATAAATTTCAAACCAAAATTAAAAGAAAAATAATATGAAATGGGGAAATTCCACGAGTGAGCGAAACTCGAAAAAAAAGCGTTTTACAATTCTTTCTTTACTTGTTTTTGTTCGAAAATTTTCTATTTCAATTTTTCACTGATTAAGCTCAGTATTCTCAATGAATGATGAATACCTAAACTGTTTTATGATTAAACTATTTTAGGAAGGCATTTGATGGAGAACAGTAAAGGGATTTCAACAAAAGTGTTTTCCTTAATTTTGTAAACAAAAATTTTGATACTCTCCAATCGTTTTTATTTTCTACAAAATTGCAATTTGGGTTACTAAGTTACGCTGTTTTCTACCATAAATCATTGATTTTAAGCTGTAATAGCTAGTATGGTAGATAAAGCGTAAGTTATAGATGAATAAAAACTTTTTTTGGAAGAGATTGAGTGTATAATAAAGCGAAATTTTGCAAAAATGTGACAAAAAAAATTTTTATGTTACTAAGTTATGCTTTTCAAAAATCAAAATTTAGCCAAATTAATGGCTTTTAGGTGCTAGAAAACGATCTATATGATGCATTCATCATTTTGACATACATTAAACTAATTTTGAATATGCTTAATTCAAGAATTAAAGAGAAATAAGAAAAATTAGACTTTTTTGTAGAATTTTGTCACTCGTGGAATTGCCCAACGCTATCAAAACTTTTTAATTTCAAAATTTTGAACTCACAAAAAAAAACCAACCCGCATACACACAAATGACATAAAAATAAAGATATCACGCACTGAAAATGAAAGTTTATTGAATCAGAAAAGAAAAGGAAAAAAAACTTCTTCTCCATCTAGTTTCACAAACGTGGCATATAAATGAAAGGTACATATAGAGAATAAGCAGAGAGGAAAACAAAAGAAGATGGGGAAGAAAATAATGTGAAATGTGGAAAAATAGAAATGATGACATTAGCGAAGACAAGGAAGAAAACAGAAAAGCAAAGCCACAGAGAAAGTTTTTATTTTTTGAGGACTCAAACACGGTGAAAATGTTAGCCACATGAGCGGAATAAGAATTTTTTGTCGTTTTGACAAAGATGAGAATTTTGATGTTTTATTTCAATGAAATTTAAACCATATGTCTATTTCACATGAAATGAATTAAAAACTTTGTGTAGTTCTCTAGAAGTCTTTAATGAAAAGTTAAAAATTTTTTAGTAAATTTATAATATTTTACGATTTCATTTTAAAACCTCCATATTATTAAGAAAATGTCACAAAAAGTTCTTATATTTAAAGCCAATTTATAGTGTCGATAAAGTTAACATTAATCTACATTTGTTATTGATTGCATTGCATTTTAGAAATAGTCAACTAAAAAATAAATTTTATGTTCATTTCGTTGACAATCACAATAAATAACAGCGGATAATTTTCTCTACCAATCGTTATGCACTTGTTCCCGTTCAATCATTTGCATTTTATCATTGCTCAGCACTTTTTCACTTCATTCATGTAATTACATGTCGTGATTCATCAAATGCCATTGAGAGATTACAGTGCATAGACTCAATACGATATGATTTTTGTGATTTTGCTGTCTCGACATCATCGAATGCACTTCCTTTCTCTCTCTCATTCATTCAATGGTTGGTCCTCATCATCATCATCAACATCATGATATAAATTTTGTATATTTCATGCATGCATTAGTACAGAAACTCTTGTATACGGCCGGATACAGATATGAGATGAGAATGGAATTTAATTGCCTTTTCATATTCACTGTCGCATGATATGCTTATTGCATTTTATGCATTGATGTATGAATAAAAATTTTACCCTCTGAGTTAAAACTCACACTCATCATCATCATCATCATCATCATCATCGCTATCATCATTTTCATGCATAAATGCATAATGAAATTTGCAAAAGTCAATATGATTTCTGAGAACGTGCGTATGTATACACATTGTGCTCTGCATTTGAGAACATGACAAAAATTGCTATGAACTTTTAAGTTTTTTTTACGAATTTTCTACAATGATAAATTAAAAATAGCTTTCAATATTTGAATGCTTTTTTTGAGGACTTTTAGGGGATTTTTGAAGAAAAAATGCAGCTTATACATTCACTTTAGCTGTTCGGCTGTGATAAAATTAACTTGTTTTATTTTAAAATTTTACGCGAATTTTAAATTTAAAAAATAAATATAGCTCAAAGTTTGGAATCGAAATATATTTTTTTTATTAAATCCAGGTAGAAAATTGTTCTAACAGAAGATTTTAAAACTTCGGTTTTATATAATGTTAAAAAAATTTTAAATTTTTATTATTAATAAAAAATTTCATTGACCCGAAATTTTAAATTGAAAGGAAAATATTTAAAATAGTTTTCAAAATTAACTTGTTTTTGTATGGGAAAATATCATAAAATAATTTTTATCTACTCTTGTACATTCATGCATATGAGCTGAGAAACAAAACAGATGAGATGAGTGAAAAGGAAAAAGTTTAATGAGTTTTTCATTCTACTCTCCTTTTTAACAATCAACTTTTTAAAATTGCTTTCTCTACACTAGAAGATTTAATAGCCTCAGTTCTCTTTTGTCTCAAGTTAGTTAGAGCACAAAATTAATGTTCATTCTCCTCCTTCATCACTTCATTTCACTATTGTCCTTAATCTACAATTCAAAAAATTCCATTATTATTATTTTTCATTATCAAGATATTCATTTTTTCATTTTGTTCGTACACAATAAAAATAAAATGTGTATATGAATTCACACGAAAGCAAGCAAAGCAACAAAAAAAGTTCAGTTCAGGGCATTTGTGTGCGCACGTTAATTGAAAATTGGTTACTGATTTTATGAGTTCGATAAGCGCCATTGAGCTCATTTTCATTCTTTTTTGTTTTAACTGCTTCTATATGCTATTAAGTGATGTGCGCTTGTTTACTATTTGATTAAAACCGCATAATATAATACAATAAGTAGAATATACTATCCAAAAATGAGGGTAATTAATGAACGTAAATTTCATTAAAAGTTTTTCCATAAAAATACATTGAATGAGAAAAAAGAGTAAGGACAAAATTTAGTGTTGTTTTACACGTAAAAATAAAGAAAATAATTTTTGGAGCATCAAAAGAAAGAAATTTTTCATATTTATAAATTTATCATTGTAACATCGTATAACACACATTAAAATGTTGATATAAGAGGAGAAAAATTTGTATTTAAATGTGATTATAGAAGCAACATCAAGCAAGAAGGCAGGCAAGAGTTTTTTACTCTCAATTATTGTTGCTTGTGCTCGAGAAAGCAAAAAATTTATTTCTAAGGTGACATAAAAGTACAGAAATAGAGCTTAATGTGCTTTTTATCCGGCATACATCATCTGAAAAGAAAATTTTCATCATTCTTTGCGCACATTTTGCCATTATCAGTGAGTGAGAAATTTTCTCGTTGCTTGCTTCATGTATCTCACTCTTTTCTTTTCCTTCCTATATACATATATATGCGCAGGTGTAAGAAAGAAATTTTTGAATTTTTAAAACATTTTTTTTTGAAATATTGATAGAAAATTATTATACCCATCTATTTAGAACAAATTTAATTCATTTAAAAATTATTTTAAATCAAATATAAGTTTAACATTTTATTTTCACTTTTTGCAATTATTCATTCTCTTCTCTCAAAAGTCATTCTCTTTTTATTTTATTCATCTCTTGTGTTTTTCTTAAAAATCCTGAACACACATATTCATATTCTAATTATGAATATAGTGAAGTCTATTTGTCATCATGTGCAGTCGTCTCTTGTGCTGCTATACTTGAGGCTGTAACAAGCAATTATGTAGTACTTTGACAATTCACGATGATGATGCAAAGCGCAATCTTTTATACCACCGCTCGACATTACACAAGAGAGAAAGAAATAGTAGAAGAATAAATGTATATACATAAAGTATCACTAAGTGGAGTGCAGAATGAGCTGAAATAAAATGTGTAAAGAACGTAATAGAAATTTTTCTCTTCTTTTTCACATCCAAAATGTCACGTTCCTCAGCTCCTCAACAAATGTTAACTCAAATATAAAAAAGTAAAATAGATTTTTCTTTCTACTTCTTCACTCTTTCATGTATTCCATGTAAATTTTTCATTTCTGCTCTATTAAAGATTTTTTTGACTTGAAATCTTGATGTTTATGCAAAATTTCACAAAAATAATTTATTTTTGCTCTTTGTTTACTTTTTTCAAAGGAACAAAAAAATTTTTGAAAAGGAATTTTGTTAATTGTTTACCCGAACGCATAGTTTATTCATTTATGTTTTAAATTAAATCCTAAAAAATTTATTCATCAAAACTTCTATTGAATAGCCCAAGATGTTATGAATTATTTCTCACAAGCTCATCTTTAATTTCTACTAAAAATATTTTGTTTGACATTCTTTTCGTCAACTTTTCTCTTTAAGCACGCTTTTTATAAAAATTAAATGTCAAATCAAATATACAACATACAGGAATTCGATCAGATTTGTAACACAAATATAAAAATCTTGCAAAGATCAGATTTCAATATTAAAATTTTTTCTCTTCCGCCTTTTGAATTAAATTAACTTGCTGATTTCAGCCGATTTTTAATGATGTTTACGAGATTCACTGAACAATGTTTCTATCAAATTCGTAGAAATTCTTTTCTGTTTGAACATGAAAATGCGAAGCTTATTAACACTCACCTAACATAAAATAATCTAAAATATTAAAGCATTCACAAAAAGGTAAACAAAAATTTACAACTTTAGTTGATTACTTTTAGCTTTTGTTACATGTCGAAGTAAACAAAGTGGAAATTGCGTGGAAATCTAATAGCAAATGGAAAGAAAGAACTTGGGTGTGGACTTGGTAAAACTCGGAATTGTTTCTTACCTCATAAACAATTAATGCTTACAATTTCAATCGAATTAAGAGCTGCTAAATTACATTTGATGGATTTTTTTTCGCTTTTATTGACTTTCTTGCCATTTAATGTGTTTTTACTGCCCAAAACACACATGGGCATTTATTTAAGAGATTAGTGAGATGGTTTGGGAGTGAATTTATCTTTTGGCTTAATTATTAGCAATTACGTTTTCATTTCTTTTAAAAGAAGTTATAAAGTTGAAAATAAAAAAAAATTTCGCGCAATATCGACGAACGGTTGCCTTTTTGAAGTTAGCAAAATTTTTAAATGAAATATTTGTGTTGAATTTTTAAATAATTACAGATGAAATTAAGTTTTTGTTAGAATTTAATTTCGTTTTTATTATGTATCGAATTCAAGTCTATGAGGTAATTAATTTGAATAAATTGAACTAATTGTTGTGTAATATGAGCAGTGTAATCATGAGCAGTTGAGTGCTTCGATAGCCGAGTGGTTAAAGCACTACTTCTGAAAGTCAGGTTGTGGACGAATCGGGATCGATTCGCAGCTTGTACTTTCAGAAATTCGTAAGGTTTTGATAGCTTGACTGCTCAGCAAAAGTGAAGGCAAGTTGATTTTTTGCATTGGAATGAAACCCTTGAAAACAAATTATTCCGGAGGAAGATTGTTGATGTGTCTTCACTATTGCAAAATCTGAATTCGTCCAGAGATTGACTGTAAACATATCGAGCTTAGTGGCTGCTCTTAAACGTCTAATAATGGCACTGTAGCTTTCGAACGAAAAATTTAAGGAAAGAGAAAACCTCGACTTTATCGATTTGTTCAAGCTAAGTTAATGCTTGGTTTAATGATAACTCATGAGACATAAATAGAAAGAAATTCAAAAAACCTGTGCTAACTTCAAAGGTATTGAACAATTACTAAAATAAAAAGTTTCATCTCTTTTGATTTTTGTTGTTGGTTACACACACGAAGAAAATTTAATAAAAAATCAATCTCATTTGACCCCATCTCAGTGAGAAAATTTCTTTCTCGCGTTATCTCGGTGTTCGCATTCTTATACACATACAAGAGCTACATAATTTTCTTTCTTCACTTTATTCGTCTTCACTCACTCAATGTGCGAAGCTACGTGGTAAAATAAAATAAAATTCAATCAATCTTATTCACCTGTATAGCCTGAAAATGTAGAACAACAGTTTTTTGTGCTGCCATACCATGAAATGGAGTTGATAGAAAATAAAATTGTTTTTTTTTTTTTCTTAGAAATTTTCTGCGCTGCTTTATTGTAGGCATAAAATTAATCTTTGAATTTTGAAAATTAAAAAACCGTAATTTTTATAAATTAAATGATATATTGGAGCTCAGGTCACCCATCCCACCAATAATTTGTAAATATTTTTGCAGAAAAATTTGCCAAAAAAATTGATAAAATATGTCAAAATTTATAATGGCGATTTATGAATAGAATTGTGTTTTTATAAACGAGTTTAAATATATGAATGAGTGCTAATAATAACAAAGTTTAAGCTTGAATTCAAATCGTGGACTTGATTTAAAAAGAGAAAAGAAAGTGAATAAGTGAAAAATAAGTGTTTAAAAATACTGCGATTTTTTTTTTTGCAGAAGAAACGAAAAATGGTGATTTTGTGTGAAATACTGATTAATAATTTATAGTGAAGTGCTATACAATAGTTAGATTACATATTTAATTGTTTTCAACAATTATTTGTTAAGTTTTTGTAAGTTTTCATCAAGGAATGTGAACTTCATCAAAAAGTATTAAAAGAAAAATTACAAATTAAAATCAAATTTGATTTTTTGATGTTTCCCATACAAATTTTTGATTCTTCTAGATTTTTCAATCGATTTTTATTTGAAGTATCAAAAGATCTTAGATCTAAAAAGGGTTTTCAAGGGTTTTCATGATAAATTCATTGAATCATTTCATATTTCTGATAGGTTCAAAGTTATAATCGTTCACCCTAATGTTAGATTTAGATAATTTTAAATTCGGAAATGATCCAAATTAAAATGTTTAAATAAGACAAAACAACAGTAAATTTTCTGCAACAAACCTAAGATTTCTAGAATTTTACTTAAAGTTATTCAATGAGATCTACATACACATAGAGAGAAAATTCGATAATGAAATTCTTGATTTCATTTTCTGACACTTTGTTAACATGCCTTCACTTCATTGATGTGTCCATTTTCCTTTCTCTTCTTTTTTTAGAAATAAATTTTCATTGTTGTTGCTTCGTTTCCGTCTTTTTACTCATTCCTGATAAGAAAGGGCATTCGGTTTTCATTTTTTTCTATTCCTGCTTGATTGGTTTTCTGTGGCCTTCTTCACCATTGTTTCACATCACATTGAATTGTGTGGGCTGCTTGTTCTTTATCAAATGAAGTTTTTACACATTGTTGATTGCGGAACTTCCAAATGACCTTTTCTCTCTCTCACTCTCTCTACCCAATGCCATCAACAAACTTTCACTCACAATTCATGAATTTATTTTATTAAGCCGAAAATTGACTTTGATTTTAATTTATTTCGAAAATGGTTCATTTTTGATTTCTCTGCATTGAAAATTTAACAAATTCAAAACAAGTTTAAATATTTAGAAAATGTATGGCTCTATTTACATAGAAATTGACTACCTTCCACATATGCATGAATGTAAATTTACATGATCGAAAAACAAAAGGCAAAGTGCGTGCATGTGTGTGTGGCAATGGCAATCGAGACATAAAGTAATGTAAAGCCTACATTGTGAAGTCGAGCCCGGGTAAACAAATTGAAAATTTAAGTGAAATTGAGAGGAGTTTCCCTTCACTATGTGTTGAATACTTATGAGGTTTTTTTCTTTTTTTTTCAGGGTAAGTAAATATCAATAAAAGAGTTAAGGGATTGTGGTAGTAATGGTATTATTATTATCGGTAGTTTAAGATCATAAAATTTGAATCAATTTGAAATTGAAAATTCTTTTTTTTGTTTACAGAATTAGTTGTTGTCACTAATTTTCATATTTAAAAGAACTGCTTTGAGTATTATAAAAATAAAATTGTAGGAAATTGTTATTCTTGTAATTTTCTCTTTTAACAGACTCAAAAAACTAATGCAATTTAATTGAAGTAATTTAGTTTTAAATAAGGCGAAACATCTCAATTGATCGCAAATATCCTTTAAATTTTAAATATTAAAATTTTTCTGTATTTTTCAAAAATTCTCTTAAACATTTAAAATTTGATTGAATCATAGGAAGGCAGGCAACTCTTTATCCATCAAATTTATGTAAATCCTTTTGAGTATTCTTGAAGTTTGTTCGTCACTCTTTAAGCAATTTCTCTTTATATTCCAAAACACGCACAACAATCAATTCATTGGCGATAATTTTCATGTGCGTATGTGTAGAATGCGATTACCGTCAGCTAAAGGGGAGAAAAAAATGAAAATTATGAAAATCCTCAAGAAGGAAGATTTTCAATACAACATGAAGCGAGAGATGTCGTAAGGAAATTTGAGAAGGGTTTTTTCTGGTTGCTTGCCTGCCATGCCCCTCTCATTCTATTCAAATTGAAAATGATAAAGCATCGAATTAAGAGAAAAGAAGAGAGAAAGGGAGTTTGAAATTGTATTCTTCTTTATTGTGTGCGACGATAATGTTGATGATGATGGTGGTAGAATGGAAAACTCCTCGATGTTGGCGTTCAATCAATCAATTTACATGATAAAAAGATTTTCTCCTCTCCGTTATATCGATTGATGGTTTATGTCACTTCTGTGAAACTAGAAAAATTTTATAAACAAACATGTATTTTATAAATTTCTACAGATAAAATTTTTTTTGTCAAAGTCATATAATTTTTGTAGGGTTCGCAAAATGTGTCGGCGCCGACAATATAACGGAAATTTAAAATTTGAAAAATTTTGTTACTTGAGTGAATTTACTCACGACTTACTTATGAGTTTTACTTATTATTTGCTTGAGAAATTTTTAATCGTCTTAATTTAGGATAAAGGCAGATAACTTTGGTCATCTGTTTTGAATAAAATTTTGCTTTAAGTCACTACCACCATGTTTTAAATCGGGTGATAAAAAGTATAACCGATTATTGCGTAACAATTAAACAAAGTTATTTTCTGGACTAGTCAAAGTTAGCACAGCACTATTTTGTCAAAAATGTTTTTAGAAATATGTTGGCCCATAACTTTGACCTAGCGTCTTCTCTTAAAAAAGAGCCGACTCTCATAATCGAGGGAAGAAGATGGTCCAGAAAATAACTTTGTTACGCAATGACCAGTTAAACTTCATTTATTGTTTCTTCATTTTAAGCTGTTTTAGTGATATGTGTGTAAATAATTCAAAATGCTTGAGTCAAACTTTGAAAAACTTAATAAATACATACTTTCATGTCCACATATTTTTGAGCGTTGAATTTATGATAGTTAACTTATTATTCTATAACTACTCAATTCAATCTAACATGAATATGCAAGCAAGAAAGCATTTGTAAAATGCTACTTCCATGCAAAATTTCAGCTCAATCGGACGTTTCGTTTAAAAGATATGATCATTTTAGAGTTTGTCCAGATACTTTTGAGCGCTATAGTAGCCTTGATTTATGAAATTGTTAACATAAAATTTAATAAAGAAAGTATTCATGCTTATTGTCTACTATTTATGTTATTTTAAAAATCATATTACACTCCGACACTTGTATGGTCGGCGGATGTCGGCGCCGACGTCTGCGCCGACGGGCGAACCCTAAATTTTTGATTTTCAATTTAATACATTTCATCAAAAATATTTTAATTTTATCGAAGAAAAAAAACATTTTTTGTTAGCGAAAACAAAGTAATTATTAATAAATCAAAAGATTCTATGGACATTAAAAAGTTTAGATTTTTTTAAGTTGCTGTAAATTTTATTGACAAATTTTCAAGGTAGGGACAGTTCCAAAAAAAATTTTTTATTTTTCAAGCTCGCCTACTGACATTAAAAAAAGTTACTACACCAAATTGTACTAGAAAGCTTTCGAAAGCTTTTATAAAAAAAATTTGATTGAGGTTTTCTGTTGATTTCCAAGGTGTTTCGCAACGAAACTTTTATTTGTGTGCTTAGTATTTAGAAATCTACCAGAACCAAACAAATTTTAAAGTAGGTTCAGTTTATTTAAGAGTTTTATAAAAGCTTTTCAGTAAAAGTTGGTGTAGTAACTTTTTTTAATGTCAGT
>JACWBX010000671.1:0-13114 GCA_014622435.1 Polypedilum pembai
CGGCTGCTCTGGAATGTTTGGTTTCTAGTGACCCGCGAGCAAAAATTATTTGGGGACGAGAAAATAATGCTTCTTTGCCAATAGGTAAAATTTTGTTTTCATTACTTTTCTCTATAAACATTTTTAATTGAAAGCAAGAAATAATAGAATACTTCAAGCAGATAAAATTTGATCTAAAATCTGGATCAAATTTTATTCAATTTTTTCGAAGCCGTTATAAAATTTCTTTTATAACTTAATTTTACTATGAATTTCTAATTATTTTCATTTCTTATCTAATTTTAAGAAAATATTGAGTCATAAACTATAATGTTAAGCACAGTTAATAAGAAAATTCAGTGATTCCTTAAATTTTTCATTCAGAAAAGCTGTTTTAGGGGCATATTCAGAAGATTTTTCGTCAAAAAAGACAACCCCCTGAATTTGAATTTTAACGGCTAAATCGCGTATTGAAATATTCTATTATTTCTTGATTTAAAGATGGAATCACATATAATGGAAAAATATTGAAAATAAATGCTATTCAAAAAGAAGATCGTGGAACATATAATTGTATAGCTGATAACGGTATTTCTCATAGTGAACGTCAAAATATCGAATTAAAAGTTGAATTTGCACCAAAAATTACAGTTACTCAATCTCGAGTTGGTCAAGCTTTAGGTTTTGACATTGAATTAAAATGCCAAATTGAAGCTTATCCTACGCCTGCAATTGTTTGGTATATGGATAATATGCAACTTTTGAACAATAAGCATTTTGATATTTCAAACATTGTACTTGATAATTATTACACTAATACAACATTAAAAATTATGACTGTTAAGAAACATCAATATGGAAATTATAAATGTATGGCATTTAACAAACTTGGTGGGGTAAGGAAAGAAAAATAATAACCATAATTAAGTTTGTAAAAATTTATTTCACAGGCTGAAAAAAATATTCATCTTTTTGAGACGCAAATTCAAACTTTTCCACCTCAATACTCTATCGGTAATTTTTGAAAAAATCTTTAATTTTGACTGCCTGTTAACCAATTTTATTTTTACATGTTTAAAGTTGAAATTGACAAACCAATTGAAAACTATTTTTGCTCTAAAAGTACTCAAGAAATTATATTAAAAAAATCAAAAGATTTTGAGGATATGAACAAGTTTTGTGAATCAAAAATGATGTGGGAATGTGATGATGATTATGGAGAAAAAGTTAATATTTCTTCATATGAATTCGTTAAACTCGAATTTCAAAATATATCCATCGTTCAATTGCCTATTGGTTGTTTAACAACGTTTAGACAAATAAGAAAACTAAATGCAAATAATTCTGAAATTGAGAAAATTGATGATTTTGCAAAATATTATAAAAATTTTTTGGAAATTTTAAATTTGTCAAGAAACAAAATTGAAAAAATTGAAGGTTCTAAATTTCAATATTTACAAAGCTTAAATTATCTTGATTTATCGTTCAATCGTATCAAAGTTATGGATAATAATTTTTTCTCAAAAATTACAAAATCTCTTGAAAAAATTGATTTCAGCAACAATCAATTAAAACAATTTGATGAACAATTGTTGAATAACGCATACAATCAGAACTGGAATTTGAATATTAATTTAGAGATTTATTTTGGAAATAATTTGATAGAAAAATTTATTCCTACATATGAAAACTGTGCACTACATTTCAATAAATTTGGTTTCAAATTGACTGTTGATTTAAGCAACAATCATCTAAAATCAATTCGAAGCAAGTGTGATATTTCAGTGTTAAACTTGAGTGACAATCAATTGGAAGAAGTTAAAACTAATGCAACAGAAATAATTGCTGATAACAATAAAGTGAAGAAAATGGAGTTCTTCAACAATCCTAACTTTGTGAGCCTTAAAAATAATGACTTGCAATTATTAGATTATGTCAACTTTTTATCAAACTTTAAAAATGTCTTAAAACTTGATATTTCCAACAATGATTTCCAAACTCTAAAAATAGAAACTTTTGCTGATATGAAGAAACTGAAGAAATTATCATTAAGAGGAATTGGGCTTACGAAAATTCCATTCGGATTATTTGGACACTTGAAAAACTTGGAATATTTAGATTTGTCTTACAATCAACTTTTGCAATTTGAAGAACAAAAATTTGTATCTTTTGACAATTTAAAAACTTTGGATCTTAGTGGAAATAAGCTACATGAAAATCTGTTTAAAGCACAGAATATAAGAAAAATTCTTCCAAATTTAGAATATATTGGTTTAGAGGCTCTTAAATGGAATTGCGGTTCTCTTTCTTATATAAAGATGATTTTAAATCAACAGGGAATAGAATTGCTTGAGGCTACATATCCTGTAAAAATGGAGAAAAATATTTTTGGAATTCTTTGCTGGTATCAAGATTGATGCTTAAAAAATGATAATAATGTATTCTCAATATTAAAGAATTCAGATCTTTATAAATTAAAAAAAACGCTATATATAAACATATAATTCCAATCCATAAAGTTTTACAAACACAAACATATAATAAACACAGCGTATAAAATACTTTATTTAAAAATTTTTCATATGTGAAGGAATTTACAATCACATAAATAAAGTAATCAGTTTCCAGTTTTTGCTCATGATTGTATTATCATCTTGCATTTATTAGAGTTGATTATTTTATTCAGTCAAGTGAGAATTTTACAAACAGTTGCAATGAAAGTTATTCTATTCACATTTTTGTATCATTTTGTGATCATTGCTGGAGAAATTTTTTTCAAATGTGACAAAAATAATAATTTTGATGACAATTCATTTAGTTGTTCATTCAATTTTGTGTGTTCACCAAATGATTTTGATAATTATTTATCAAATTTAACAATTTTAAATTATAATTATGATGAAAATAATGTGACAAAAAAATCAACAGTTGAACTTAAAGAAGTTACAAAAATTCTCATCGAAAATGTTACTTTTGAAGCATTTCCAGTAAATTTAATTATCAAGTTTTCATTTTTAAGAAGCCTAACAATAACAGCTGATATAAAAACTTTAAATTCTTCTGATTTCATCAATGCTAGTCATCTTGAAAAAATTGATTTGTCAAATAATGAAATCAAAAGTTTACAAAATGCACAATTTAAAAACTTAGTGAATATTAAAAAAATAAATCTCGCTTACAATAAAATTGAATTTATTGATAATAATGCATTCACAAATATCGGATGTAATTTGACCTACATCGATTTAAGTCATAATCAACTTGCAACTTTTAGGGAGGATTTTATAGCTGCAATGATATTTAATCAAGATTTAATTACAATAAATTTATCATTTAATTGGTTGAATAAATTTATGCCTGCATATTTGAATTTTCTCAACAACACAACACAAATCACATTAAATCTTAGCTTTAATAATTTTAGTGATTTTTATATGAAAAACAGCATTTATGAAATAAATTTAAGCAACAATGAATTAAATGAAATTGATGTGGAAGCGACAAATATTGTTGCAGAATATAATAGAATTGATTCATTTAAAATAAGCAACAAAATAGAAGTGCTGTCTTTTGGCAATAATCGTCTAATATCATTAAAATGGGACAAAAATTTATCAAAACTAATTGAACTTGATTTATCTCACAACGGCATGTTTTTAAGCGAGTTACAAGATCTATTTCCTGCTATGACAAATTTAGAAATTTTAGATTTATCAAATAATAAAATTGATTATTTAAATTTAACAGAAGCTTTCAGAAACTTAACAAATTTAAGACATCTTTCAATTATGAATATTCAATTCAATGAAATTTCAGAAAATACTTTTAAAAATTTAAATAATTTAGAATCTTTGGTTATTTCTCACAATCCATTGAATTACCTAAATTTAAATTATTTTAAAACATTAAAAAACCTTAAAACATTAAAAATTGATCACACAAGTCTTTACATGATTAAAGAATATACAAAAGTGAAACAATTCATGCCAAATTTAATAAAAATTTCAATTGATGGAAATGCGATTCACTGCAGACTACTTGAATCAATGTATGAATTCTTCGAATCGAATGGAATTGAAGTCATTGAGCCTGAAAAATTTGAATACCATCATCATAATGTGAAAGGCATTCAATGTGTTGATGTTAATCAAGACATTATGCCAATAATAGATGTCCATGATAGTGAAGAAATTGCTTATAAATTAGAAGAAATAATGCAGCATATTCGAGTTTTAGAAGAGAAACAAAAAAAAGAACGTTTTGGAATTTCTATGCAGCAATTAATTATAAGTAATATTGTGTCAATTGCTGTTACATTTTTGATATTTTTCATTGCTTTAAGTATTGCTAATCTCATAAGAAATAATCGCTATAAAGGATTTAATGAATTTACAATGGATTCTCAAGATATTGAAATTCTAGCTCATGAACTTTGAAATTTATGTGATAAAATTTAATTTAAAATAAAATTATGAAATTCACCTCGATTTTATTTACTCTTGTTTTTATTTTGTTAGAAAATTCACCATAGCACATTGCAATTGAATTGAGAAAAACACACATTGCGGTATGAGAGTAAAAACAAAGCTATTACACATGCGCGAAAAAAATAAGTTTTCTCTCTCTTCTGAGTCTCAGTTGTCTTTGATAGTTGTGTTGAGAACACAAGTTTTTATTTACATTCATAAAAATTTAGTTGAGTAAGAAGTTTTAATCATTTCACAAGGCTAATAATGGAGATAATCGATAACTTCTTGAAATTAGAAATTGATTTAATTGTTAAAATTCAAAACAAGTAAATTTTTTAAAAATTTTCATAAAATCATCACAAAATTTTCCATAAAAATTTTTTTTTTCAGTTTTTTCAAATATGAAGAAATTCTCGGACATTTTTCAACTTTCTTTGGACCAAGTTTTCTTTATTTTTATGTTATTCCACTTTTTGCAATTTATAACACAAAATTTTATCATCGAATTCTCATAACATGCATTTTAAGTGATTTTATAAATCTCATTATTAAATGGATACTCGATGAAGATCGACCATATTGGTGGGTCGCAGAAACCAAAGCTTATACATCAATTACAAGGCCAGTATTGTACCAAACTGAAAGAACGTGTGAAACTTCCGGTGGTTCTCCATCTGGTCATTCTATGCTTGCAGCATGTTTTTTACACGTCATCTATGATGAAATTAACACACAAATCAATGCTCGACCTTCAATGTCGCACAAAGTCATGCTGAAAATTCTCAACAAAATTGGACTGATTTTTATACTGACAGTGACTGCAATTTCAAGAATGTATTTCGCTGCACATTTTTTGCATCAATGTATTTTAGGATTTGTGATTGGAACTTTTGTATCAATTTTAATGACACAACATGGATGGGCTGAAAAGTTTTCGAGATTTGAGAAAAGAACTTGGATGACAATTGTTGTTTGGATGATACTTTCTGTGATTTCAATTTATTGGACTCACAAATTGATTAGTGGAAATCCCATGAAAACAGTACAGTTGGCGTTCAAGCATTGCAAAGATCCACTCTATCCTAAGCCTGAAACAACTGTTGTGTTTTCTGCTATACGGTGTATTGCGATATTTTGTGGAATTTTATTGAACGCACCAATTTATAAAAGGTAAAAAAAGATGTTTTAAAAATTTCATAAAATTTTGTAATTTTCATTTTAGAGAGTCAAAATTGGATCCTTTAAGAGCTATAGCATTAACAACAAGTTTGATGATTCTTGAAATCTATGCGATTTCAAACACACCAAAGACTTACAAAATTATCATTTTCTACACTTATTCATTCATTATTTATGCATTTTTCCAATTTATGCTCACATATCTCGTCCCAATATTCAGCACAAAAGAGGAAGAAAAAGATAAAGTCAAGAAAAATTAATTGTGTAACGTATTCATAAAATCTTTCAAAAATAAAACATTATAAATGTTTCTAAATGTAAAATTTTATATGATCTTTCTTTTTGACTATTCTACAGTTTAAATTTGAACATTATAAAAGTAAAAGGTTCATAGATTGTTTTCATTTTTCTTTTTCAATTTTTAAAAAGTAAGTCACAAAAAAAAAGTTTTTTACTCGAAGAAAAGATGAGCGAGCCGCTCTTATTTTTTTAATTGATGGTGAAAACATTGCTTTATCAGTATCAATAAGCATTGCTGCACCATTCTTAAGTTTTTGACCTTTTAAGGCGGATCGAGGAGGAACATTTTCTTAGAAGTACGTGACTTTTTGTGATTTCAAGGTGAATAAATTTTTATTCTTTCTTTCTTTCGATGTTCGTTTATTTTATTACTGCGCGCGTGTATTAAAACTCATCTTATTTATTTGTGTCAATTCATTCTCATAGAGAAGTAGCTAGTCAAAATTAGAACAAAATGTTAGTCAACAGAATTCATAAGCCATATCTATGTAATATTTGTAAGAAGGCAACTGGTGTGAAAGCATGTAAATGTCAAAAAGCATATTACTGCTCCCGAAATTGTCAAAAAATCGATTGGAATGCACACAAAATCGATTGCTTATTTAAAATTACTGATCATCGTGCAATCATAACAAAGACAACGAGCAGCAACAGTACAGACCTAAATAATTTTTCACATGATAATTTATTGCAAGAGCAACAACAACAACAATATACGAATACGGATAACGTAATACTAATGCAACAACCTGAAATACAGCAACACGAACATATGAACACATTAGAGCAAGAGAGACGAACATATGACCCTACACCACTACAATATCAACAACCACATGCTTCTTATATAGCGAATACATTCTCAACAGCCGCAACACATACATCGACATCGACTGCGGCGGTAGATGATTTTGAAGAAAATTTGTTCAATTCATTGATGTATTCGGTCGTGAACGAAAGTACTGAGCAAGAAATACTGAAAAATTTAAACATACGTGCAGACGATTTACTTACAACTTATTCACTGGATAACAATATTCCTTCTACATTAAACGATACTCAATCATTGAAAGAGTACGTGCCAAATTTAACAGCAGACGATCAAACGTTAAGCGATAAAATTTTCAATCAAGAAGCCTTCGAAATAAGGCCTGAGACGCAAAAATTGTTAGCTGAGACAAAAGAAACATTGGAAAAAGAGCTGTCACTGTTTCGTGAAAATAATCTTAATGAGCAACAAGATCAAATGATGCAATTAGGTACTACAAATCCAAAGTATGTTACTCATACAAGAGTTCATGATAATAATGTTATGAGGTGAGTGTTGTTGGCATAAAGAAGAAGAAGAGGAAGTGAAAGAGCATTTGAGGTGATTTTTGAAAAATAAAATTTCATCATTTACATAGAACTCCAGATGAACAGATGGCTCTGGAAGAAATGAGTTGTACTTTGATCCGGGACCTAAACGAATACGGAGTGTGCGTACTTGATAGTTTTGTTGGTGAAGAACGTGGACTTAAAGTGTTAGAAGAGGTCAAGTGCATGTATTCAGCAGGATTATTTCGAGTAAGTCACGTAGTGCGAAGAAAAAAGTCTTATTAGATTCTCATTTGAAATGTGTTTTTTTCATACGTACAGGACGGACAACTTGTGTCAACAACAAAATCAAAATTAGATCATAAGCATATTAGAAGTGATAAAATAATGTGGGTTGATGGAAAAGAACAAGGCCTTTATAATATAAAATATCTGATGAATCAGGTAAATTAGTTAGACATTATGCTTCAATAATGCAAGATACATTTTATGGTGTATGAGTCAGAGTGAAAATTGCAACTTGGATATCATCCAAAAAAATTTCTCTTGCTGCGCTTAGACGCTTTCATTTGACTCTTTTGTGTTCACTGAGTCAGTTTTTATGCATTAGAAAAAATTACATTCGCCTAAAAATATTCATCAAAAACATTTCAAAGTCAATTGAAAGAAATTGTTTATGAAAAAAATACTGCTTGGTATTTGCGACAGCTTTCATAACTTCGCAATTTCTCAGTTGACATAAAAATCAATATTTCTTCTGCAATACGGAAATTCCTATGATTTTATTTAATCAACTTAAAGGGCTGTTACTTGTCATGACATGAAAATTCATTTTTATAATTCATGACAGTAACAGGTTAAAAAGAAGCTCATTTGTTTGTCCTTCTCTGAATGTCACGAACAGAGAATTTATGATATAAAAAGAAGAATGCAAAATGAAATCATAAAAATCTAAACTGGGAGAAAATTTCTCTGGAATTGAATCATAATAAAAACTGCATATTTACTATCTGATTTCATACGGTTCAAAAATCTGAATAAACAGTCTCAAGTTTCTTTAAAGAATAACAATAAGAAAAATTTATTAAAATATCAGTTAATCTTTATTAGATTTAAAATTTAAAAATTAAATAAATATTTTAATTGCAATAATAAAAAGAAATTAAAATATTTCTTTTAAGAAATTCCTTAATAATCTATCGAGTCATAAAATATTAAAATTTTGACACAAACAAAATTATATTCATGAAATTTGAAAAAATAACTCATAAAAAACACACATATGGATGAAAAACAAGTTGAATAGCCATGACTGACATGGTAAACAAATTTCAGTCATTCGCACATACCACTCTAATCTAATCTTGCATATGATGAATAGTGATAAATATTATTCACTTTCTAACAAATGCAAATTTGGTACGAAAATAAACTAAAATGTAAATTATTTTTTTAACCTAGGTGGATGCTGTGATAACATTAGCGAATCGTATGAGAAATAACGGAAAATTAGGAGAATATAATATACGTGAGAGAACGAAGGTATGTCAAAATAATCATATTTTTTAATTCCTTCCGTCATGACTTTTCCTTGAGAATAATTCTTTTCTCACGTAAGGAAATGACTTTTCTTTACATAATCATGCAACAACAATTTAATAGAAATGTTTCAATAAAAATTAAAAAAGCTCATCCAATGCGTACGTGTGATTCCCAATGTATCGTAATATAACTAACATTTATTCCGCAAATTTATACGGAATGAACAGGAGGCATGAATCATATACGATACAGATAATGTAGCTACACGAGACTTACTAATACAACGAGCGGTTTGTTTATATTTCTCTCTCGCTCACACCGCTACAAAGCGATAGAAAAGTCACGTACGCTTTTGGTACTCTTTTATTTATATGGCAAACTTCTTCTTCTTTTCACCTTCTTTTTCTCTCTCTCAATTGTCGATTTGAGAGTTTACTTTTTCTTGTTATTGTATTTTTTAATCTCTCGGTATAGCGCTACGTGCAATTACCCGCATATATCATTTGCTTACTTATTACTGTCAACATGGCACAAATAATTATAGTTTCTGTCTCGTTATTTGTTACAGGCGATGGTTGCGGTTTATGAGGGAAAAGGATCGCATTATGTGAAACATGTGGACAATCCAAATAAAGATGGTCGCTGTATTACCTGCATATATTATTTAAATGTTAACTGGGATGTGCAGGAGAATGGCGGTTTATTGAGGTAGGTTGAAAATAATTAAAATAAAATTAGAAACAAATGTGAATTTTATTTTTTTAATTATAGAATTTTTCCCGATGGCTGGGTGGATCGAATAGCTGACATTGAGCCAATTTTTGATCGAATAACATTCTTTTGGAGTGACAGAAGAAATCCACATGAAGTACAACCTGCACATAGAACGAGATATGCTATAACACTTTGGTATTTTGATGCCCATGAGCGAGAGGCAGCAGTTAGAAAATATAGAAAAGACTGTAAGTTCATAAATTTATTAAAAAGAACATTTGTTTATAAAACATTTTATTTGTAGGTGAAAATTTATTAAAAGCAGCCTGAAAAGTTTACTTAAAATCTCGTCTAATAACAAAGTTATAATTTTAGCCATACAAAGAAGTGCAAGGTTCACTTTTTTATACAAACACAACATTGCACTTGATAGATATTTTTTTATATTTTGATAAGAACGTGGTGAGATGAATTTTTTTGTGCATTAAACTCGAATGTGAATTTTAACCCCGCGCAAGTCAGAGTGAAAGATTGAAAAAATTTTTATCATTATCAGAACATTAAATTTACTCAAAATGAAAAAAAGTATTTAATCCATCGCGATAAATAAATTTCCTCGTAAATTGTTGTGAAATAAATGTCAGTGAAAAGAAAAAAACATACGAGAAATGTGACATTTAGTGAGATTTTATTACATGTGCTAAATTTCTTAGACAAATGTTACAACTTTTAAATTGCGACAAAATATCAATTGGAAAACACTTAAAAAGCTAAAATCACAAAAAGTATACTTATCACATTAATGTGCAAATAAAAACTTTTTTTTGGCATTTGCGGTCATAAAGAGAATATTCAAGGTTGTTTAAATGGAAATAATTTTTAAAAATTCTAGTGCGAAATAAAATTTTATAAATTTTGTATTCAATCCATGAAATGAAAAATCTTAAAAATTCTCTTTGTGTCGCCACAGCATTCGTGGCGATTTTGGACTTTTTGCTGTTTTGCCTTCAATCTATTCGCCTTGAAAAATCCACGTACGCGGTATGTAACAAATTCTTCTCTAATTGATAAAGTCAACAAATGTATATAAGTAGAAAATGTCTTCTAATAATGAATAAAATATATAAATAACTAATTGTTATGTGTATCAAATTAATTAATTTTTAATTTGTTTATATTTTAAAAGATTAATGAAAAGAGTCTGAAAAAGTCATTGAATGAAAGTTTTAATAAAATAAACTGATGTTTTTTGGTTTTAAAAAGAAGGAAAAATTGTTTTTGTTTATGATTGACTTTTTTTTATTGCAGATATTTATTGACAAGGTTTAGCTTTTGAAAAAACTTTTTTATCTCTAGCCACCAACTGAGATGAATATTCATATTTGAAATTAATTGCAATAAATTATCTTTGTGATTATCAAAGAATTTCAAGCGGGAATGTAAAAGTTAGATGTAATTTTCAGAGTCCGAAACCGTTTTACAAATAACTGAAATTCAACTAAATTTTGATCGATTAAAATTTTCAACTAAAAATCAACTTAAATCGATTAGTGTTTTATTTTTTAATCGATTAAATTTTAATTGAATTTAGTTAATTGCAACTAAATTTTCAAACGGTTTCGGACTCTGGTAATTTTGTAGGTTTTGCCTACTTCTACCAGTAAATTTGACAGTAAGCATGACGAGCTTTGTAGGTGCATATAATTTTCGAAAATTACGCTTGCCTAGAATATACATCATATCTACAGTAGGCATACTTTTAGAAAAGTACAAACTACGTCGTGTTTGCTGTAGAAAGACCCACTTTATCAATACTGATTTCAAGCACCGTGATATCAAATTAGCAACGAAAAATAAGCGAACATTTTTAAATTTTATCAAAATTTAATTGAAAATAAATTTTCTTTATCAATTTTTAAATAAATCCAAGAGAAAGAAAAGAAGAAACACATGTGTCTTGAAATAAGTTAATTTTCTGCACGAATGCGATACAAAGATTGAAAATTGCGAAAAGAAAAAATAATTCACACTTGTGCATTTACTGACACAATTTTTTTCATTTCTCAAAGGCATATAACAAGTACTAAATACAACATTGCGACAACGGCATTGAAAATTGATTTTTTTTGCTTTTACATATGATGTTTTTCTGATAAATAGTATTAACGGATTCTTTGCATGAATTTTTTATTATCTTTCCTCATTTGCCGACAAAAATGTGCAAAAAATTCATTAGCATCAACACCGAAAGCAATTGTCATGCAATATGATGCAATTATACTTGTTTGTGCTGGCAATAGCAGGTTTAATTAATAACAGACTCTAAATATAATTAAAATAACTCAACAAATGTGGAATTTTTTTTATATTTCTACATTTAATTTAATCTCGAAATCCTTTTAGAGTGAAATTAAACATTTTTTTTATTGCTCAAATCATTTTAAATTGGATTTAATTAAGTCTCAAGTGATATCAAGGTATGGAAATTAAATGATTTAATCTAAAAACTTCAAGTTTAATTTAATTGTTTATCAAATTGTTAATTTTGTGACATTACCGGACCTTGTAGACCTATAACTAAATAACTAAGTAACATGCATACCCACTCAAAATAAAACACTGCACGCTTTTATTGCAGTGCATAAAACTTATAAATAAATACTTGTGTTATTTTTATTCGAGTTTCTTTTTTATAAAATTACACGTGCATGCGAGCAGCATCGAGAGGAAGTGATTGTGCATGTTTTATCCAAAAGAATATAAAACATCGACCGACCTCTTTGTGAATGGATCCTGAATGTCTGCGCTGGCGTGTCTAGAGATAGAGTTTTTTAAGCGCGCGCGCGTACAAAGCAAACTAGCCACAAATCATAATAATTGCTATACAATTAAATAAATTATGTAAAGATTCAATTTCCGATGGCATTGGATGCGCGCAGAAATTCTTAAATTTATTGTTCAAAGCATCAAATTGAAAATAAAAATAACTCGTGAAGATGCAAATCTTGAATGGAAAATGAAAATTTATTAGAACTGTGAGAGCGATGAATACAATGTTGCAAGTTAAGCGAAGCGAGTTGTTTTCTATGACAATCGCAAAAGACGTGAGAAAAAAGCAATAAACGCTAATAATTGCACTGAATAATGAATCAATTTCCGATAATTTTACCTCTTTAATGAGATTTGTTGAGGAAAATACACGAGTGCATGCATGCCGGAGAGTAAAAAAGAAGAAATTGACCTTCTTATGCAATACTTATGCTTTTTACACTTAACAATGTGTCACGCTCTTCAACATGCTTCTCTTTTTACAAAAAGCTCTCTTTTGTTTCATTTTCAATTTTATTTCAAATTTCATTCGTTTAAGTCTTTATAATTTTTCTTTTCAGTTCTGTTTGAGACTTTGATCGATCGAGTTTGTGTGTTTATTGCGCGTTTCAATTTCATTTCAAATAAAGAAATAAAGAATTAAAAAAAGCAAATAAAAAGATTTCAATGCTTGCAAAGTGAACAAAAAAAGAAAAGAAAATTTTTCGGTGATTAAAATTGCTTGTGACAATTGAGAAATTACTTGAAAAATTTTGTGAGAAATATTTTGTTTGTTTATTCAGTTT